>JBBPME010000505.1:0-15099 GCA_038090155.1 Rossbeevera pachydermis
TGGGCCAGTCAGCAATACCAGCCAATTTTACGGGGTCCATAGTGAGGTGTCCAGATTTAACAATCATTCCCAGATATTCTACTTCAGAGGTGGTGAAGTTGCACTTCTCGAGTTTGAGATGGAGGTCCAACTTTATCATTTGTTGAAGGACTCATTTGGTGCATTTCTCGTGAGTAGCCTTGTCTGGGGAGATGATCAAGAGGTCATCCATGTAGATTACTAACCATCCTTTAGCGATGAGATCATGAAATGAGTCATTCATGAAGTGTTGGAAGGTGGCAGGGGAGTTGATGAGACTGAAGAACATGACTGTTGTTGCGATTATAAAAAGTCATCACTAGATTTAGCACCCAAAGCACCTATATTATCACTTCAGATTTACAAAGTCCAGAGTGCCTTCAATGTAGTATAAGCGCTCAGTCCTTTCTCTTACAATAGTCTGCACTGCATTACATAATATGACATCATAGTCTAGACCACCTCATGGCAAACACAAGGCATGCTTCTCACCCATTTCGCATAGCCTTATACCTCACCGTAGCCTCATGTAACATAGCCTTAGTATAGCATCATCAGACACAGCTTGGTCTATGCGCATGTAGCAGTAGTATAAATACTTGAATGTAGCAATGGAACAAGCCAGTCTTGTTCTTGTTGGAATATCCTTTCAACTACTTTTTCCTAGTCTTTGAGTTCGAGTGATTCAGCACCTAAGTGTTGCTAAGGTTGCCTTCATTAGAACAAGACTACTAGTGTCTTACCTGCTGTGTTATACTCGGACCCCAGAGTTAAGGGGAATCCTTCATACTACCAGAAGTAAACTGGAAACCCTTGACCAGGTTACCGTCACTGGAAAGCAACAAGTTTCCCACTGCTAGTCATACGGTCATTCGCCGTGATACATTGGTGGTAGCAATTTATTGTTACAGATTCCCTTTGTTGTAAATAAGAATAAAGTTTCTGGGACCATTAGGACCCTTGATAGTGCACTACAAGCGGATCAGTAGGATGAGAGGCTACTGTGGAATTGAGACCTGATATCGAGCTCAACGGAATCGCGATTTCTTCCGTAAGATTCGCAGGCTTACAGACCTAAATCTGTGCCAAAGCCAGGCATTCCGGTTCCTTCAACTTGTGCCAACAAGCATGTGGTGCTCGTGTCACTACTAATATAGTCTTTTTTTTAGGATCTACTTTGTGCTGGTCTCTACGTGAGTATCACTCTAGTAAAGTATCACGTGATAAATAAAAATAGTCAATCTGGATTTCGAAGGAGACATAATAGAATTTGTACTAGTAAACTATAGTGCAACCAGAGAAAGAATACCAGGCCCACAGTGGGAACTAGCTCCAACCAGACCAGAAACAGACCACGGACTTGCGAACATCCAAGATCTTGATCACACCCCTAGGTGGTTAAGAAACCAATTCTTCGCATCCTTATTAGGACAAGGACCCCCTGTCGAAGAGATAGGAACAAGCCACGGATATGAATCTCATGTAGAAACAACCTTCACACCACCAACCCCCCCTTCACAAGATGTCATTGACCGAGATAGCCGAACAGTTGGCTGCTCTGTCTGCTCAGTTGTCCATGGTGATGGCGGAGAATGTGACCCTCAGAGAGTGGCTGAACAGGGCCGAAAACGACACAGAGACAGTGAGGGAGATGGCAAGCAATGCTCACAACCTCACCGAAAGCAGCGTCATCACCACAAGCATCAGTAAAAAGGTCACAATAGTGCCCGATCCAGGAAGCTTCAACGGAGCTTATAACCATTTTGAGGAATGGTGGACCAAGATGGAGGTTTACCTAAAAATGAACAAAGAAGCATATCCGAAGAATGAACATCGGACGTATGCAGTATTGGTCTGAATCGGATCAACTAAGGAGAAAGATGAGAACAGGGCCGGAGCATGGGCCCAAAATGAAATTAAAAAGACAAAGGACATCAGGTACACATGGCCTGATATAGAAGAAATTGAAAGAATCCTCAGGTTAAGATTTAACATGGGGAATGAAAAGGACTTGGCCATTAGGAAACTGATGGCCATGAAACAAGGACCAAAGGAGCGTACCCAGATGTTCCTCACCAAATGGATTGCCCTGTATGATCAGGCAAGATGCGGTGACGCAATGGGAATTGCTCTCCTGGAGCAACAAGTTCAGTCCGAAGTCATGCGGCCAATATTTTTAGATGCAAGGTGTAAGGACAACGTACCAGAATACATTGTAGAAATCCAGAATTACGCAGAGGCAATTGAGTCATTCGAGACTCGTGACAAAGTCCTCGTCCCTGGGGTAACTAGATACTGGGACAAAAATGCAATGGAGATAGACACCATCTCCACAGCAGGCAGTGCTCAGGGCTGCTTGAACTGTGGCAAAAAGGGTCACCGATCAAAGGAGTGCAGGGCTCCTAAGATCAAATGTGGAGAATGTGGATGGTTCGGCGGCTTCCACCATCAGAACTGTTCCAAGCGAAAGATTTGTGCAGTGGAGACAACCACCTCATCAAACCATAAAGAGAAAGAAGTAGAAAAGACCCTGGACATGAGAATTCCCAGGATAGTAGCCGAAGCAATGAAGCAGGGAAAAGAGGAAGCGTGAGTTCACTGGGCAGTAGCTCACGCACAGATAATAGTAGAATAGGAAAAGATAGTAGTTTCACTTTAGAATTGAGGGCTCAACACCAAGATAGCATTAGACTGTTTCCTTTTTCAGATTTTTCAGATTTAGATAGTACTCCTGTAATACGTAGCATCACAAAAGAAGAAAAAGAAAAAGAAAAAGAACCTCTGTATGATATGAGACAATTAGCTAGAATGGCCAAAGATAGTAATTACATACCAGATAACTTTATAGATTTTTCACAGATTTCTCGAAGTGGTAGCCTACCAGAAATCACATTAACCGACACAGCATTCTCAGAAGAGCGTGACCCTCGGGACAGGGTGCTTAATTCCGTGTGTACCAAAGAAAAAGAGCTTCTTAGCCCAGAAGAACAACTCGTCAGGACTTTCAATCCGAAATGAGAGCTCACCATAAAAATTGGAATAAAACAAAGAAATAAAAAGACCTCAGCAATTGCTCTGCTAGATAGCAGTGCAAATGGCACTTTCATAGATCTGAAATGGGCCAAAAAGAATCAGATCCAGCTAAAGAAGCTAGACCGCAAAGTACAGGTGTACAACGTGGATGGATCACATAATGCTGCCGGCAGCATTCAGTATAAAGCTGAGATCGTGGTCAGATACCAGAACCACCTAGAAAAGATGATGGCAGAAGTTACCAATCTGGGCAAGAACCAGATGATCCTAGGACATAATTGGTTAGTTCACCACAATTCTATGATCAATTGGGAACATGGATCAGTTCAGATGAATCGATGCCCAGAAGAGTGTCGCAATCTTCAGCTAGACTGGGATCAGAAGGAAGAAGAATGGGGATACTATGTACAGAAAATAATGAAAAAAGATGATGAAGAGAGGGATGGTCAGGAGACCGAAGAGGGACTAGAGTTGGTACCAGAATGGTGCCAAGATTATTTAGATGTCTTCTTGAAGAAGGCTAGTGAAAGAATGCCGGAAAGGAAGCCATGGGATCACACAATAGATCTCAAGCTGGACCTCGTGCCCAAAAAGAGACGAATCATTCCTACTTCTGTTCAGGAACAAGAAGAAGTTTCCGCATTTATAAATGATCAATTAAGCAAAGGCTACATTAGGCCTTTGAAGTCACCACAGACTTCACTGGTGTTTTTTATCCTGAAAAAAGATGGGAAAAAGAGGATGGTAATGGATTACCGTTACCTTAACGAGGGAACCGTCAAAAACAATTATCCCTTGCCTCTAATCTCACAGCTGATCAACAAGCTCAAGGGATCTAAGTTATTTACCAAGATGGATCTAAGATGGGGCTACAACAACATCTGCATCAAAGAAGGAGACGAGTGGAAAGGAGCATTCGTGTGCCACAGGGGCACATTTGAACCTCTAGTAATGTTCTTCGGGCAGTGTAATTCACCTGCCACGTTTCAGCAAATGATGAACGATATCTTTGCCGATATGCCAGACATCATAATAGTATACATCGATGATCTGATGATCTTCACTAAAACAGACGATACGAAAGAACACAGAAAAATAGTTCGGAAAGTGCTGGCACACCTATGAAAACATGATTTATTTGTGAAACCAGAAAAGTGCTTCTTCGAACAGAAGTCTGTAGACATGCTGGGCATGATAGTAGGGATGGAAGGGATCTCGATGGACCCAACCAAGGTTAAAGGAGTAATGGAATGGGTTGCACCTCTGAACGTCAAAGGAGTTAGAAGTTTCTTAGGGCTGGCCAACTTCTATAGAAGGTTTATAAAAGATTACAGTTCGATGGCAGCACCACTGCATGAACTGACTAAAAAATATCAACCCTGGAGCTGGGGAGAGGCTCAGAAGCAAGCCTTTGAAAAAATAAAAAGGGCTTTTGTAACAGCCCCTATTTTGGCTTATCCAGATGATTACGCTATCTACAGAGTAGAATGCGATGCATCAGACTTTGCAGTTGGAGGTGTGCTCTCAACTTTGCAAGGTGACAAGTGGCACCCAGTAGCGTTCATGTCACACAAAATGACCCCTGAACAACGTAACTATCCCATCGCGGATAAAGAGATGCTAGCCATCATTACTTCATTAGAATCCTAGCGACATTACTTGGAAGGTGCTAGACACCCTTTCGAAGTCTGGACAGATCATAAGAATCTCCAGTACTTCATGAAGTCACAAGATCTCTCACATAGGCAAGCGAGATGGTGTCTGTACCTGTCCAGATTTGATTACAAGTTAGTCAATAAGCCAGGCACCTTAATGGAAAAGGCAGATTCTCTTTCGAGAAGGGCAGATCACATGATAGGAGTAGAAAAAGACAATAAAGACATGGTTATGATTCCGCCACACAGGATTCAAGGGCTCTCCCAAGAGGATAAAGTAAAGGAAGCCAATCCAATAATAGAAAAAATGCTCTCCCTAGAGGATAACATAAAGGAAGCACATAAAAAAGTAGATAGACCAGATGGATCGGTCCTCCTAAACGGACTATGGCACTACGCCAACAAAGTATGGGTACCACCATCATTAAGGACTCAAACCATCACCCAATTCCACGACCATCTCTTAGCCGGTCACAAAGGCATGGAAAAGACTTCTGAGCTAATCAAGTGTTCATACGATTGGCCTAACATGAAGAATGATGTCAAAGAATACATACGTCATTGTGATCTGTGTGCTCGCATGAAGCTGAGCAACACAATGCCTAGTGGTAAAGGAATGCCATTAGAAGTTCCAGCTGGACCCTGGAAGAAAGTTAGCGCAGATTTCGTCACAGGACTACCCAAGAGCAAGGGTTATGATGCAATTTTAGTCATGGTAGATCGCTTCTCAAAAGAAGCTATGTTCATCCCTACAACAAAAGAGATAACGGCATTAGGAACAGCCTAGTTGTACGTGGATTATGTCTGGAAACACCATGGACTACCAGATTCAATTGTATCGGATCGAGGACTCCAGTTTGCTTCATTTGTAATGGAGGATATTTGTAGGATGTTGAACATCAAAAGAAAGATGTCAACGGCTTATCATCCGCAAACTGATGATCAGACCGAGAGGGTAAACAGAGAACTCTAGCAGTACCTAAGGCTCTATACCCTAGATAAACAAGATAAATGGGCAGAATTATTAGCAATCGCCCAGTTTACATATAACAACACCCAGTCCTCAGCCACTGGGTTTTCTCCATTCCAAGTGAACAAAACCTTCAAACCTAAACTCGGCTTTGAAGCAGTTATGTCCAGAGCTCCTTCAGCCGCGGACTTAGTATCTCAGATCCGATTGAATCGGGAAGCAGCCAAGCAAGCCTTGGAAAAAACTAGAGAGCGAATCAAAGAACAAATTGATCGCCATAGATCAGAAGCGCCCCCCTACAAGATAGGAGATCAAGTGTGGCTATCTTCCAAACATTTATCTCTTGGCTCATCTAGAACGTGCCCAAAGTTAAACGATCGATGGATTGGTCCGTATGGGATCACAGATATTGAAAACAAAAATGCTGTAACCTTGGCGTTGCTGAAAAGCAGCCGTGCACATCCCACGGTTAACGTTTCAAGGGTTAAACCCTATCTAGCGCCCTTAGAAGGACAACCCATCGTACGCCCTGGTCCATTAGTGGTTGACGATGAAGGTACTGAGGAGCACGAAGTAGAATTCATCATAGATCGAAGAAGGAGAGGAAGAGGATACCAGTATCTGGTGCACTGGAAAGGTTACCCCGAGGCCGAATGCACATGGTTGGCATCACGAGACTTGAAGAATGCCCAAGAGGTATTGAACGACTTTGACTTGAATCATGCAAAAGCGATTCAACTGGTCTATGATGATGAAGAATCTGAAGTAGAGTCAATCTTTAGCCCAGAGATTGCCGAACAATGGCCTAGTGACTCCGAGGATCTGGAATCTCCTCTCTAGAAGGGGGGTAATGTTGTGATTATAAAAAGTTGTCACTAGATTTAGCGCTCAAAGCGCCTATATTATCACTTCAGATTTACAAAGTCCAGAGCGCCTTCAATGTAGTATAAGTGCTCAGTCCTTTCTCTTACAATAGTCTGCACTGCATTACATAATATGACATCATAGTCTAGACCACCTCATGGCAAACACAAGGCATGCTTCTCTTCCATTTCGCATAGCCTTATACCTCACCGTAGCCTCATGTAACATAGCCTTAGTATAGCATCATCAGACACAGCTTGGTCTGTGCACATGTAGCAGTAGTATAAATACTTGAATGCAGCAACAGAACAAGCCAGTCTTGTTCTCATTGGAATACCCTTTCAACTATTTTTTCCTAGTCTTTGAGTTCGAGTGATTCAGCACCTAAGTGTTGCTAAGGTTGCCTTCAACTGTAGGTTCAAAGAGACCTTTGTAGGTGTTGAAGGCTGCCTTCCACTGGTGACCGACCTTGATTCTGATGTTGTTATAGCCCCATTAAACATCAAACTTGGTAAAAACATTTGCTCCTTTGAGTTTGTCGATGAGGTCAGAGATAAGGGGGAGGGGGTAGGCATCGCAGGTGGTATGCTTGTTGACATAGCAGTAGTCCTGGCAAGGCCTGAGTCCTCCATCCTTCTTTTTGATGAAGAAGAAAGGAGATGCTTGGGGGAAATTGGAGGGATGAATCTTCCCTGTTTTGAGGTTTTCCTCAATGAAGGCCTCTGTGCTTGGCATTCTTCAGGAGTCAAGGGGTAGACTTTCCCTATCTTTGGGGTGAAGGTTTCGTCGAGATTGATCTCATGATCATAGGCTTGAGATGGAGGGAGGTGGTTGGCAGATTTCTTAGTGAAGATGGAGGAGTAGGCCGAATATTCTGGTGAAAGGGTGACCTTTGGTTTGGCTTTGTCTGCATCGATGGCTAGTTTGGTCGCAGTGGTGAAGGAATTGACCATGGTGGAGGGTATCTGGACAAAGTGTTGCCCACATTTGATTACTCTATTGATCAGATAGTGGGTTCGGGCTTGGGCAGGAAAACGATGACCTGCCCAGTTGTCAAGGTAGTCATATAATCGTCCATCATGAACAGGGTCAGAGTCAATGTGGTGGATAGCTCTAGCTGTGGGAGGTGGGGGGTGGAGTTTCATAGAGTGTCTGAGGTGGTCCTGATTATAGAGGGTGTTGAGTTCATCTGCTTTATCACAGGAAGTTTTGATTGTGATGGTTCACTTCTTCCAATTGATGGCAGGGTTGGTTTTTCTGAGCCAGAGTAGTCCAAGGATAATGTTCTCTTTGCCACAGTGCATGACATAGAACTTTATTTGCTGGAGGAGGCCAGCAATACAAACATAGAGGGAGCAGGTAAACTTGATATTGCCATTCTTGTTGGTAGACTGGTTGACATTTCAGACTGGGATGGGTTGAGGAAGGCATTCCTTAGGGAGGTTGTGCTTATTGACAAAGTGCCAATTGATGCAGGAGACATCTGCTCCAGAGTCAATGAGGGCGAAGGTGCTGACATCTTTGAGATCACGAGTAGGGATGACAAGATGGAGAGGGATATGCATGGATTTCATTCATCTATCAGCTACAAGTACATTGGTTTGAGATATGGAGGGGACCTGCGTCAGGGAGGGCCTCCATTTTAAAAACCTGAAAGGGATACTTGGGAAACAGAGAGTTCTTCCTCATTTTTGATCTCCTGGAGGGACAAGGTAGAGGGTTCTTCTTCGACTCTTCAGACTTTCTTTTCAAAGGGTTTGGTCGAAGGGAAGGTAGGGCAGGTGGTGGCTGAGTGATCACTCTTGCGGCATCTAAAGCAAAGCTTTTGTTCAATGCATTATTTTTTCTCTTGGGGAGTGAGCATTGGAATTCAAACAGCATCGATATCCATGGCATTGGGGTCTTTCTCCATTTTGGTGGTGGAACCATTGTAGTATGGGACATAGGAGGGGGTGGAGGTTTTCTTGTTGTGGCTGGCAACATTGTCTGCCCAGTTCCATTGGGTCTGAAAGTGGATGGCCTTGGAGTACCATGCTGTGATCATAGTGGGGGGTGTCCATTGAGTAGATGCGATGCATGAGAGGGGAGACAAGCCCTGTGGAGAAATATCCAATCAGGACATCATCAGAGGAGATTCCGCTGAGGGCATCTCAGTTTTGGAATTCAGAGATGTAGGTGGTGAGGGAGGTGTCTTTGGTCATCCTGGTTGATGAGAGCCAGGCAATAGTGTCTGCCTTGGTATCTAGGTGGACGAAGGCAGTGTTGAACTTTGTGACAAGTTCAGCTATGGTTCTAAGAGAGGGGGGTTGGGCTTTGAGGGCTTTTGCTTGGAAGGTGGATGCCCAGGTAAGGGCTGACCCTTCGGTCATGTAGGAGAGGGTGTAGATGACTTTCTTTGCCTCAGTATCATAGATGGACTCATTGACTAGAAGGTACATCTGAACAGCATTGATGAAAGTTTGTGCTTCAGTGGAGGAACCATTGAAGGCTTTGGGTGCTCCTAGTTGGAATTCAGTATTCCTGGGAGTGGTGGACATGGCAGGGGATGGGGGATGGACTAGGTGAGGGAGATGGGCTTGGGGAAGGGGTTCGAGATGCTGGTGGGGTTTCTTGATTAGAGTCTGAGGAAGAAGGGGTACAAATGCATCATCTAGGGATTGGGAAAGCTGGGGGTGGGTTTTGAGGAGCAGGGGGTTCTCTTCTGGGTCTGAGGGGGTTGAATGACAAAATTGTGGGGTGCTACAAACAACGGTAGGCTCAAAGTGAGAACCTTGACCTTTCATTACACTTGGTCTGGGTAGGAACGAGTGTAGCCTTGAGAAGAAGGTCTTGGAGCAAGGGATGAGGGCAAGGGAGTTTTAAGGAGCAAGGGATCAAGACAATGAAGGGCTAAGAGGACTAAAGAAGTTTTGAAGATTGAAGGGATCAAGACGACGAGGTTCTTTGAGGGTCGAGGAATTGAAGACAAGGTTCTGAAAGCAACAAAGACAACCTGTAGAACGAGATAGAGCTCAAGGGTTGAAGTGTCCTTTCAAGTGCAGGACAAGGTCACACAGAGGCTTCAAGGGACAAAGGATATATTCCAAGACATATCTAAGGGGATATTCAAGGAGATCAAGGTTAGAGAAAACAAAGGCAATGGAGAATCACTTATAAGCAAGAAAGAGGAACAATAAGAAGTAAGGTGATTGGTTAATAAAAGTGGTGCCATAGAACACGATGGAATATAATGGAAGGTGTAGGTAATCCACAGTAAGGAACAATAAGAAGCTGTGGATGACTAAGTATACATGCAAGCGATGAGGAACTTGATAGGAGAACAAGGGAGAAAGAAAAGAGACCATGGTCCATATGAATCGTAACATGTTCCATGATCTTCCATTCCTCTTCTATATAAACACTAGACACCTGTCTTGTAACCCTAAGCTAGAGCTACTCAATACACTCAAATCTATCTGCTCCTTAGCCCATTCTCTAAGCGTGTGCTCCTCATCTTAGCCCCTCATTGTCCAAGACCTCCCCCTTAGGACTTCCTTAGTCAAACCCTTGTGCTACGCTTTATGGTGAAGCTCTCAAGGTATCCACAGCCCTAGTTGTCCTTAGGCCTTCTCCTTTGAACTCCCCTTAGCCAAGACCTCTTGTTATGCTTCATGGTAAAGCTCTCGAGCACCCCCTGGTCCTTTGTTGTCTCATGACCTCCCCTTTGAACACCTTAGCCCTTCATTGTCCTCAGGTGTCTACCTTAGGACTCTCTGACCCTTAGCCCAGTATCCATTGAGTATATGGCTGACCCTACCCAGGCCAGTCGTAACAAGTAGACCAGCAATGCAAACATAGAGGGAACAGGTGAACTTTATGTTGCCATTCTAGTTGGTAGATTGGTTGACATTTCGAACTAGGATGGGTTGGGAAAGTCATTCCTTAGAAAGGTTGTGTTTATTGACAAAGTGCCAATCAATGCAGGAGACATCTGCTCCAGAGTCAATAAGGGCAAAGGTGCTGACATTTTTGAGATCATGAGTAGGGATGACAAGATGGAGGGGAATATGCATGGATTTTATTCATCTATCAGCTACATGTACATTGGTTTGAGATATGGAGGGGGCCCAAGGCCTCCCCCTTCAGACTCCTTAACCCCTTCGTCATCCTCTGGTGTCTATCTTAGGACTCCCCACCCCCAGCTTTAGTATCCATCGAGTCTATGACCGACCCTACCAGGGCTAGTCATAACAGGATGAGTCATATGGAGGAAATGATGACTAAGAGGTAGAGTGATGAGTCACAGGTATCTAGTCATCATAGAAAGAAAGTGGCCAGAGTGTGGTTCGAACACAGTGACTCAGTAGTTCATAGTGAGAATGAAAAAGAAAAGAGAGAGAAACAATGAAATGTAACAGGTGCTGCATTCATTATATACTATAGTACACATGTTCTACATGAGGCTACTTTAGGGTAAGCATGTGATTAAGTATGATGTATCATGAGAATAATATATCCATAATAAGTTAGACTACAATGAGGCTACCATGCATCAAGCATGCACTAGCCATAAGGAGCACAGGTTGTTGCGAACGCTTGCAAGGAGCAATCGAGATAACCCTAAAATAAGGGTACTGTTACGCTTGGCCCGGGTAGGAACGAGCGTAGCCTCTGAAAACGCTGATGACAAAGGACTGTCGGAAAGACAGTGACTGAGACAAAGGTAACGTTACAATCAAAGGTCGTAACGAGAGACGAAGGGTGTCGTTGAGGGTGACGACCGCAGGTATCGCTTGATCGAATGTCGAGGCGAAGGGTTACTCAATCAAGTGAAGAATAACGAGACGGAGATGAAGAGAGCATCCACTCAAAAGTAGGACAAGGACTTCCAGAGGTCTTCCCACTGAAGGGTTGTCAAGGAATGGCTAGATTGCAGGGAGTACCGAAGTATGAGGGAGTACAGAGGAGATCTAGCTTAGGGAAGACGGTAGGTATGGAAGGGTTTATATAGTACAAGGGAAATGAAAATGACTAATCAGATGGAACACCATGGAACATGGTGGAAGGAAGATGACTAATCTGCAGTGCAGAAGCTGAGTCAGAATGACTGCGGATGAGTAATGGTTACAAAGAAGATGAGTCATGATGAGTCATGGACTGCGGATGAGTCATATGGAGGAAAATGATGACTAAGGTAGGGTTAAGGGTATTATGTCATCATAGAAGAAAGAAATGGTCAGAGCGTGGTTCGAATGCAGAGACTTGGTAGTCCGTAGTGAGAACGAGTGAAAAAGAAAAGAAATAAGCGAATCGTAACAGATACAAGGAAGAGAGGGAATATGTGCAATGAAATGCACCAAGGATAGTCACAAGGACAAGAGAATACTCGAGGATAAAAGGTAGACTCGCTATGTCACTGTACCTCAAGTCTATCAGACAAGCTAGACACCTTAGACAGGATACTAGAAGCATAAAAGTAATGAGAAGAACTAGACTGGGGTGTCTAGCTCACAAGCATCCTGTATTTATACTATTGAGAGCTATGGACAGACCATTTCACTATGTTTACCCTAAAGTGACCATGTGTACGCCATAGGCTAGGGTAGGGCAAAGTTAGGTTACCGAACAACAAGGTTCGTAACACAGGTTGTGTGATCCATGTGTTGTCAATGAGGCAAGGCTATGTGCCATGTGTTAACAATGTGTTGTGATGTCATAGATCTAGACCTGGATTACATGACTAGATGAGATAGTAGTGTGCTAATCTACTGATAAGATAAGATAAGATTGGTGCACATCTAGATAAGATAACTTGGGCACTTAAGACTTAGTTCAAAAATGAGGGTTGTAACAGGTGGAGTATCATGTTCATGCTTTGTGTATGTGTCTAGACCAGGCAGTTCCTGGGGTTGAGTTTCCCTTGCACAATAGTATCAGAGATAGTGATGATGATTGTGAATGACACTAGCAGGTGGAAGAGACCAGTCCAGGGAATCTATGCCATGCCATGATGGCAGATTGATCATTGAATGGTGTCAAGACCGAAAGATGCAATTTATATATGAGGGTCTACTAAGTAACTCCAGGCCAAATACTATCTTTGGCAAATTCAATGTTTGTGGTAGTGGCTCTAAGTCCATGTGCAAATCAAATCAAGTCATTGATGGTTGAGTGCTAGTGAGGGCAGATGTAGCAGCTGTTACGATCCATTGTTTCTTTTCTTCTTTCGGTTCTCACTCCAGACTATCAAGTCTCTACATTTGAACCTCACCTGGACCATCCCTTCTCTTTCCCTTTGTCTCTCCTCGTTTCCCTTCACTCTCATGAGCTTCCCTTACGCTTCCCATGGCACCGCCCACCTCTAGGCCCATACCCTCAGCCCTATTACCTCACCTGCCTCTAGGCCTATACTCTTTGCCTCTACCCTTTGCCCTATTGCATCACTTGACCCTAGGCCCTTAACCCTTTACCCTCTTTAGTCATCCACAGTCTTCATGACTCATTCCATACTGCGGATTACTCATCTCTCTTACTCATGATGACTCACTTGGGTTCGTCATCTGCTTAGTACTCATTACTCATCTGCAGTCTTCTTACTCATCCATAACTGCGGATTACTCATTCTTCTTATTCATGCTTACTCATTACCATTCGTCATCTGCTTAGTGTACACTTACTCATCTGCAGTCTTCATGACTCATTCATACTGCGGCTGATACATACCCTTCAGTCATGT
Organism: Rossbeevera pachydermis; assembly: GCA_038090155.1. NCBI lineage: Eukaryota > Fungi > Basidiomycota > Agaricomycetes > Boletales > Boletaceae > Leccinum > Leccinum pachyderme. The sequence continues at coordinate 13,256 of JBBPME010000505.1, forward strand.
TCTGTGACCTTCCATTTTCTTACTATATAAACCCTAGACACTTGTCTTGTAACACTAAGCTAGAGCTACTCGATACTCTCGAATATACCTGCTCTCTGCCCACTTCCTGAGCGTGTGCTCCCCACTCCTAGTCCTTCGTCGTCCAAGGCCCTCCCCTTCGGACTCCTCTACCAAAACCCTTGTGCAACACTTTGTGGTGAAGCTCTCAAGGTATCCTTAGCCCTTCGTCGTCCAAGGCATCCCCCTTCAGACTCCTTCGCTGTCCTCTGATGTCTACCTCTGGACTTAACCCTTAGCCTTAGTATCCATTGAGTCTACATCCAACCCTACCCAGGCCAGTCGTAACAGCAGCTATTACAACCCTTGTTTGCAACTCTAGCATTAGCACTCGAAGATCTTATCTTATCTTATCTAAGCGCGCGCCAATCTTATCATTATCTTATCGCATCTTAGCGCTCGGTCTTATCATATCTCATCACATGACTTGGATCTAGATCATTATGATGTCAGACATCATAACTAGTGTATGTTAAAGGCATGGTAGCCTCATTGCATAGTTCTAGACCATTGTTCTCATGAGCGTGAGAGTCATTAGTACTTAAATAGTAGATTATCTCATGATGTGTCATCACTCACTAATCACTTGCCCTAAATATGCCTCATGGCCACCTCATGTAACATAGTATATAATAATGCCAGTACCAGCCAGACTTCTTTGTGTTACGGATCTTTCCGTAGCAGTGTCCACAAGTTCCTTATCTTATCTTATCAGATTGCGAGTTATCTTATCTTATCAGGATGGTGCTTATCTCTTATCTGCGCACCTATCTTATTGAGTTATCTTTAGGCTCATGATTATGTGACTTGGCTAGACCAGATCACGTGACCTTCTAGACTCATGATGTCATAGCTGACTGATGAGAGTACCCTCACAGTGCCATGCCCCTACCACATGTCACCATAGGGCAGGCTTAGTTACTTGGTCCGTGCATAGTTCCTCATAGTATAAATACAAGCTTGTATGTAGAGTATTTCCCCAGTCTTGTATTGTTTCTTCTATTGCTCAATAGTACTTGGGATTCCTCCCCTTGCACTTGCAATAACTTTGCTAAAACTTTGTGCAATAGTCGCCAATAACATACTGTCGGTTAGCACCGATATAGCCAACTCCCTCGACGCACGTATCTCACTTGTTGTTATCTTGTTACTCATCACCTTTTCACCCTCTCAGTGTGTTCATCAGTGTGTGGTATTGTTTACCATACACCCCTCGTTCCTTGGTGCTTAACACTTAGTCTGTTCTGGTTGATTTTCCACCACAACATCTCCTCCATTGATAAGTCTTGTCTTTGAGGTGACTGAAGCTTTATTGATTTTGGTGTTGCCAACAGCAGCTAGCCATGTTTCATATATTGTTGTTAGATTGGTGGACCATCATTTACACCATGCTTGCTAATGACAAAGTCCTCTGTTGGCCTTCTGTTGTTTGACAAACCAAGTCATTGCTTGGCCTGACCAGAGAGTGTGGGTACCACATATGTCACTTTAATTCCTCACTAATCTGCTAATTTATTTTTTTACCCTTCATTCACCACATCATGGAATATGGTAGGAGGGAAATATATTCAATCCATTGAGAAATGTGCAATACAGTATTCCTTAGACTATATACTCTAAACACATTGATATTGATTCAGTCACTTAGCTATATTGAATATGTGTGTTACAGGATTTTTTTGCTTTATAACTTTGTACTTTCTCATTGATATATAGTATGATCTATTTTCTTTCATAAAAAAGTGATTATGATGTTTAAAACCAAGATGTAACTGGTTGAATGGTTC
>JBBPME010000506.1:0-15083 GCA_038090155.1 Rossbeevera pachydermis
CTATGGAATCAAAAAAAATAATGAAAATCAGCTCGCTCCTGGAGGAAAACTGGTTGTTGAATATCTCTTACGCTAGTGGATCCGTACAAATGATGTTCTTTACAATTCAGTGCACCAAACGTTCGTATATTTGTCCTAGGTTTCCTCTGTCAGTCTGACGCGAAACGGATAGCGGTCACGCGTATTTACCTTTGCATGGAGGATTGATGAGAGGGCGATTCCGCTCAATCTAAGTGCCATTGCTTCTCGGATGGTCGTCAAATTCAGACATTTTTTCTTTTCTTTTTCCGTTTGTACGGCGATCGGCCGATTTTCAAGATCTCCTCCGAGTTTTTCCCGTCTATGTTGCCGACCACGACCATGTTCTGGTTCTGGTTTGCCGCCGCGTGTTACCCCACGCCGAGTAACGCAGTGGTACGATCCCTGCCGAGCCTTGCTGGCCCGGCCTGTAGCGTCGTGACGAACACCAGAATTGGGAGAGCTCGAATCGGGAGGAGTAAGAGTAGTTGGATAGGGGGTCTGCCAACAGTCTGCCGGAATACCCATGATGTCCTAAGCTTCAGGTTAGGTTAGACTTTGGAGACGAGGGTGTCACCGATTCTCCTCCTGACCGGAGGAGCTAGTTTTATATCCCCCATGTCAGGGCATTCACGTCAAGGGTGGTCGTTCTTCCGAAATCGATGTGAACGGTTGGTTGTAACTTCTGTGCTGTTACCCCTTCTAATGTGCATTAATAATGTTGGGTTTGCACGACCAATTTGTGATCATGTCAACGATGAGGATGGGGCCGGCATCCATCGCCTGTAGGATGGAGGGCCCGCCAACATGATGGAGTGCTCGCCATAGGGAGTGCTGTGTAGGCATCGAGCGCCAGCGTACGAGAAAAAGACGCCACACACTTCGGAACTCCATTTGTCCAAATAAGGAAATTGAGTTTGGCGCGCTTCCCTGTCAGGCTCCCTGGCCTGGCCAAGCTGGCTATCATACAGGGTAGGCTCACCAGGGTTAGATGGATACAGTGACGTCGTCTAATCTAAGTGTGTTAGCTGGCTGGGATTCGCGAAGAGCCCACTGTGGCAAACCTCCAAGTTCATTTTCAGTCACGTCACCTCCGAGTCCGATCAACGGGTCGGAACCATTAGTGCCGGTACCCTGGCAAGTCTGCAAGTCTCGGGGTCATTCACCATTACACTAGAGATTCACCATGACACGGTGGCTTCAATGAGTACGATCCTTCTTCGAGTAAAACTTTCAGGTTTGGCTCGCTCTTGACCTTCAACCAATCGTACTACGAGTGTTGAAAGTCAAAATTAGCTTCGGAGGAGTGGCCTTGACTTTAGAGCCGACAGCTCGCCTGAGCCAAGTAGGACACCATCCTGCTGAAGCAGTTCTTTGTGATGGTGGCGGCGGCGGCGGCTACGGTGGTGCGATGGCGGCGAGTGGCATCGAAGAGGCGCGCGGGGGTCAGCGTTTGCTTGATCGGCGTTTGCTCTCGCTCAGGCGCGCGGCTCTGAAAGAGTTCATAGATAAGCCTGGAGGTATTGTGAGCATCTGTGGAAGGAGGGTATGGGCTCCAGTGCTCTCCGCTCCATCGAAAGCCTCAACCATCGCCTTCGTGCCTTCAAGACGTCCAGAAGGATCCTCTAGGTTCCAGAGTTTAAGGTGCTCGAGGCCATATATTCGATCACCTCCAGGGTCCAGAACAGCGAGCGGTCTGGACCGTGCTCATGCGCTCATCCTGCTGCGCAAGCAAATCACTATGGACCAAGGATCGTCGTCACTTGTTTGTTGACACAGAAACCAGAGGATGCGTGAATGCTTAAATTAGCCTGATTGCCAAGGTACTCTGTGGGCTGTCAGTGATCAAGCGATTTGTAGTCCGAGATCTGAATCGCGCGCCCAGAGCTATTAGCGTGCCATGAATGGTTGATCGGCCCGGACACTATATAGAACGTGTTCTAGTCGGTGATGCACGGTGGTCCAGGAGGAGATGAAAGCCTGGATCAGTCATGGTGATTGTAGGAGGGAAGGCTTATGTGGCTCGTGTATAGTCGAGGGAGCCAAGCTGTAGTAGTATATATATTTATATTATAGGCTCCGAGGCTCCATTAATAGGAGTCCAATTTCTAATACTTGGTACAGTACAGTTAACTGTTAACTGTTCATCTTCATCATGCTTAACCCTACCTTGGCCCGGCCAAAATGCACGTTGCTGACGCATATTATAGGCGACCGCACCACGGAAGTCACTGGAACGGTCCTACGCAATATTTTAACGCGATGGGAAACCAACCAACTCACTGATCTTCTGGCACGCTGAATCAGGCAGACCAAATTCAATCATGCTTGTTCTAAATGTGTTTTATAAAACCAACCCGCGAATACATGCGTGCAAGGTGACCCGACTCCCTAGAGGTGATCGCATGAGCAGACCTGCTACTCCTCCAGGCATCTACGACAACGCCAGAGGATAAGTTCCCTCCTCTCCAATCTGCGCTGGCGACTTCTCTCTCTTCTCTTCCTCTCCAATACCGTTGCCCATGGAAAAAATCATACCAGGGAATACACCAAAGGAATCCGCACTATGCGTGCGATAGTCAAAAAACCCGGCTACATTCGTTTTACTTCTTCGAAGAAGAAAACTTGGATGTCATCGATGGGTTTCGTTCCGATCGAGCGGGTAGTGAAAGTGACAGCGAAAATATATATACGAGCCCGCGACACGTTCGGGTCGTTTAAGTCGTCTGAAAAAAACGGACGACACTGCACCGATGGTATACGCGTCAGTCGAGGAGGTAAGATCGAGGAAGACCCGAAAAACTCGACCTAGGGTTCTGTGCATACTGCTTTTCAAGCTGCCGAAGATCGCTGCGCCGATTTGCCACCGCATGGTGACAATGAGATCGTCGCAACGAAAAAAAAAGTCTAGAGGTCGACGTGGTGAGTGGCCGCGCTGCCTTGTTTTAGGTCGAGGCGAAACCAGACCTTGGTGTGTATTTGCCTTCTAATCTTGATCTATCTCTTGGGAATTCGGATCTTGTGTGCATGTTGACCTAGATAATGACTAGCACTGCCGTGGGTGGTCCTGAGGCAAGGTCAGATACCTGACAGTCGATAATTGATTTAACATGGACCTACCCGGAGGATCCACTTCTGCAATCAGGACAACAGGTGAGCATGCTTTCGATTTAATTGCACGGTTTGGGGGTTGGCTGGTAAGCCGATACGAGGTGTTGTGATGATGAGTTCACTGCAACGCCAGCCTGCACCTTTTTCTATCTGGCGTGTTTGTGCTTTGGTCTTATTTGGCCTGCATTCAAGCGAGCATGGCTGTAGTCGAACCCTGACAAGGCTGTGATCGTCCCCTTCCACCGATGGTTTCTTTCGGAATCGACCAGAAGCTTGAATTACCGTTATGTTGGTGTGTCAGAAACATTGTATTTTTGTATCGCTCCCACCACTGATTTTACAGCAAAGACGAGCCTCGTCTTGTTTCTTGAATCTCTCTCTTTAGCCTGATCACTATAATAACTTACCTATGTATAGGCCTGAGAGCCAAGAGGCGGAGCGTCATTTGCATCGCCCCCTCAAAGCTCGAGCAATTCACGTAACTGATATAGACGTGTGCCACCCGCAGTGACGTTTAACTTAAATTTAACAGCGTCGTTCGGTGCTCGGCAATGTCAGTAACCAGGACCGTGAGGCGGAGCACAGATGTCATGCCGGACAGGAATCGATACATACTAAGTTACATAGTTGTGGCAGTCGGATCGGGCTGTGTTGGTCGTTTGGCGTATTACCCATCGACCCCGTCTTGGGAAATGTCTGTCGACAGCTTGGCCATGGGATAAGACGGTGCTGAAGCGGTTCGACCGCGGCACTCAGCCAAATGTGAAGAAGGTATGGGTATTGCATTTGTGCGTCTAATGTGAAACCAAGGACGAGATATAACTCCGTGATTCGACATCCCATTTTGTTATCCCAAGACCGTCTATGTAGAACGACCAAAGAGAAAAGAAAACAGAAAGGCACGTAATTCAGGTAAAAGTGAAGTAAGCTTCGCAAACGAGTAACTGCCCGGTTAAGTAGAATCTATACTAGTCAGCCGCTATACTGTATGATATTGATACACAACTGTAAAATAACAGACGGAAATTAGAACATTAGATCGCTGGACCTGCACAACGATGTCTTTCTAATCTAGACAATGCGCCTTTCAGAAAGACGACGGTATCTATGCTTTACCTTCAAAATGTAAGGAACTTTGATAGTAAAAGAGCGGCCCGGTCGCCCGATCTGCCGTAGTGCTTGCGCGCGCGGCTAACGTTGTTCGGACGGCCTGACACTAACCTCGGACGTCTCCAGTTAGGCCCCTTCTCCTTCCGCTTTTCGTTTTCTATTTTTCGATTGGGCGTTTCTCCGTACGATCTTTACCTTTGCAAGGAACATTGACAAGAGAGCAGCAGTCCAGTCGCCCAACCTGCCTGCGCGGCCACCCGTCTCCGTCTCCTTCCCCTCTCCGTCTTCATTTTTTTGGCCGGACGTTTCTCCGCGGAGGGTGACACGAGGGTACGATCCCTTGCTGCCTTTGCTGGCCCGGGCACAGCGATCACCGACGCGAACGCCAGACTTTGTATAATCGGAAGAAGGGGTACTGGGATAGTAGGTCTTCCAAAATACCGACTTAGAGATGCCCATGGAGATGCTTTGCCGAGCTACTAAACTTGATGTGTACAGAGCTTGGACTCCTCGGAGACGGGACTATACCCTCAATTTTTAGCCAAGGGACTAATTTTATATCGTGAGGCCTCTTTATTTAGGATGTCGAGCTCAAGACTCAAGAGTTCTTCCGGGTGTGTCCGTGACTCCGAGTCGAAACTAACTCTACTTTGTTTTGTTTCCTGATATGGTTGGAGTGAATAGGATGGAGGGCCACGACCTTGGCACACTAGCCATTTCGGCTTGGAGTGCTGTATTCCTAGCCCAAGCGGTGGCGACCTCTTTACAGGATCTGAGAAGCACCCACGGTGACATTTACCAGCGACGTGTGCTGCCGCTCAGCCAAGACCGTGAAGCGGGGCGGAGACGGCGCCGTTGACAAGAGTTGGTCTCTCGTCCTAGTTTAGTGCAGTTGTCTTGTGTCTCCGTCGCCACGACCTTGAATTTGAAAAGACCCAGACAAACATGAAAAAGGCATCGCATTTACATCCAATGGAAGCCACCCAGGACAAAATATACCACGGGGATTTCGATATCCCGTTTTCGCCCTCCAAGACTATCCAGAGTGAAAAGGAAATGAAAAGGAATGTACGTGATTCAGTCGATAAAAGTATGAGCTTGGCGAATGCGTAAAAGGGCGAGGCATCGGCCGCTGTAGAATGTTGGTACACGTTGAGCATGATACATTCAGTGAAAATGCGAAAGGAGAAGCAAAAGACCGGAATTTTCTTTTTGGGTTAGATGCTGTCAACAGGAAATTCTAGAATAACCCCCAGGGGACACAGGACGCAGTTCAAGCATCGGATTTTGGTTTTGGTCTCAGGCTCGGGTGAAGGACCTGTTCATGTAGGGCCTTGCCGGCTGGCACCTAAAAACAAATTAACGACGAGCGAAATTGGTCATCGGGGGCCGAGGACATACCATCGGGTATACGTGCTCGTTCCTCTCTATTATGCATTCCATCAAAATGGGCTTTGACTCGTCATATTCGAGGAACTCTTTCATCTTTGCAGGTAGCTCCTCTACACTGCTACACCGGATTGCATGGACGCCCATCGCCTTGGCGAGCAGAACAAAGTCAGGATTCGTCATCCGTGTGTGAGAGTATCGCGCATCGTAGAAGAGATCTTGTTTTCAAAAACGTCATGAGCCACCGCCCCTATGGTAGCCTGGAAGTAAGGACATGCCTTGCCATTGCAAAACCATTCCCTGGAATTCGTTGTTCAGGACCAGAACCTTGACGCCGATGTTGTATTGGGAAGCGGTGGCAAGTTCCATTGCAGTCATACTGAAAGACGCATCACCGTCAATGTCAATCACGGTCTTATTCGGTGCAGCGACTTTGGCACCGATAGCTGATGGGAGACCGAAGCCCATTGTCTAATTTCACAAGGGAACATTAGTCCTTCTCGGGAAAGGAAGAAAAAGGATCACATACACCGAGGCCACCAGAAGTAACCATGGACCGAGGTGTTCTCCATCTGAAATGTTGAGCTGCCCACATTTGGTGTTGACCAACGCCCGTAGAGATGACCACATCCTCCTTCCTGTGAGCTGTCTGCTTGTCAAGCTCTTCAATGATTTCTTGAGGTTTGATGCGATCGTTGGGTCCAGCAGTCTTTTCGTAAGTGAACGGATACTTTTCTTTCCACTGCTTAATGTTTGCGAACCATTCCTGGCGCGGCGTTGATCGAATGAGAGGAACGAGAGCAGACATGTTTGACACGACGTCACCGAGGATCGGGATGGAAGCCTCGACGACTTTATTGATGTTCTTGGGTTGAATCTCGAAGTGAATAATTCCTCCACGCCCCTGGGCTGCTGCTGCGCGCGCAGCAGGTGCAAAAGTATCGACCTTGCCAGTGACACGATCATCGAACCGTGCACCGAGGGCAATGATCAGATCGGCATTCTGCATAGCAAGGTTAGCGTAGGCGGAACCGTGCATGCCAAGCATGTGGAGGCTCTTCTCATTTGTCTCGTCAAAGGCACCGAGGCCTTGGAGGGTGGTAGTGACGGGTATGTTGCCTTGCTCAGCAAGCTGGGTGAGCAACAGAGGACCCATAGGTGAGGAGAGGACACCATTTCCGGCATAAATGATTGGCCGTTGTGCCTGGTTAATGAGACTGGCAGCTTGCTGGATGAGAACGATGTCGGTAGGGGAAGTGACGAGTTGCAGGGGGTTGGTCGGCAGTGTATGTGATCCAGGGGTAGTGGCTCTGTAAGGGAGAGGAGTGCGGAGGATCCCAGCGGTGACATCCTTGGGAAGATCTACGAGAACCGGGCCGGGCCGACCGGACGTGGCAATCTTGAATGCTTCGTTGATGCGCCTGGGCAATTCGGTGATATCCTTTACCATCACGTTCCATTTTGTGCAACTTCTCGAGATGCCGACCACGTCTGCTTCTTGGAATGCGTCTGAACCGATGGCAGAGGTAGCGACTTGCCCGCAGAAGACGACAAGGGGGACGCCATCAGAGAGGGCGTCTTGCATGGGCGTGACGACGTTAGTTGCGCCAGGGCCGGAGGTAACGAGGACGACACCAGGCTTCCCAGACACACGGGCGTATCCTTCTGCCATGTGACCTGCGCCCTGTTCGTGACGGGGGAGGACGAATTCGAAGTGGCTGGAGTTGTAAATGGCGTCGAACACGGGGAGGATGGCACCGCCTGGGTAGCCAAAGATGTGCTTTACGCCATGGCGAAGCATCATCTCGTGGAATATCTGGCCACCCGACATGCCAACGAAGGAGTGATCAAGGGCAGCTGCAGAGTCGCGCTGTTCGACTGGCGCAGGGAAAGGGACATTGTTCGGCTTAGGTCGACTAGCAAGTAGGTGGATGAGTACCCAGGCAAGGATAAAAATAGCGTGAAGGATTACAGTGCAGGTGCTGGTGTTGCGCCACTCGGGGATGATCTGCTCAAGTTCCTGGCTTGATCTCTGACTCTTGATTTCGCTTCAATGATCGAGGAAGACGCGATGGTTGTTTTTGAGCGCGTAAAGCAAGCGGTAGTGACCGACTTTTGTGCACTTGAAGTGCGGAGAGCTGCATGGAAAGCCATTTTAGTCGTCGTCGTCGTCAAGAATAGCGACGAGGATAAAGAGAAAATGCAAATTTAACAGATCGAGTCACTCTCATATACTTTCGGCCGATACCCTAATTTGGTAATTCCGATGACCATCCATCAAGACTGTCTAACTCTAACAGACATGTCAGCCCAGTTTGTAAGGCAGGGCAAGAAGGTAAATAGTCTTGCGTGTGTTCAAACAAATCCGACGTTCGTCCTACCCAGATTGTCGCCATCGGCAGGAACTACGTCGACCATGTCAAGGAGCTCAACAATACGACACCGAAAGAGCCCTTCTTTTTCCTCAAGCCCACTACGAGCTACATGCATTCAGGCGGCACACTGGAGATACCCCGCGGTGTGCTCGCTCATCACGAAGGTCCGTCCCTTTGGAGTTCGCCGTCGCTTCACATTTGTCCCACCTCCGCACAGTCGAGCTCGGTCTGGTCATTGGCAAAGGCGGACGTGACATCTCTCAGGATGCTGCTCAGTCCCACATCTCTGGATACGGTGCGTACAAGGGTCCGGGTCTGCAATCCACGAATGATTCTATATTCTCTCTAGCCTTGGCGGTCGACATGACCGCGCGCAACATGCAAGAGCAGGTCAAGAAAAAGGGTCTTCCGTGGTCCGCTGTGAAAGGCTTTGATACCTTCACCCCAATAGGGCAAGTCTCTCTCCTTCCCTCTCCGCTCTCCTGGCTGACAATACACCTCAGAACGTTCATACCCAAGGCTTCGGTCTCGGATCCCCACAGCCTCCGACTCGCTCTCAAGGTAATTCTTCCTTGGCGCTACGAGAGGCTGGTGACTCACTCGCCATACACGGCAGATCAACGGCGCAGTCAAGCAGGACGGCTCCACCGCTGACATGATTTTCCGCATTCCGAGGCTCATCGAGCATATCTCTTCCATCATGACCCTCGAGGTTCGTCATAGAGGGGCCCCGTATTCCTATTTTGCCCTTCTAATTGACTATACCCACAGGAGGGCGACCTTATCCTCACTGGGACACCTTCGGGCGTCGGCCCGGTTACACCCGGCGATAAGGTCGAGTGCACACTTGCCGATCCCAGCGGCAAGATCCTAGACCAGCTCAACTTCACTGCTGTTTCGAGAGGCGGAGGTTATCAGTTCAAGCTATAGTATCTATAAGTGTACTACTTGCGACCCCTCTCAAATAAAGCATCACGAAATTATATAGAAGTATGCCAACGCTACAGCAACGCAAGAAAAAAATATTCAAATGCTGCTGGAAGGTATACTAGGATACAGATATACACCGCAGACTTTTGCGCACAAAAATTTGGAACAAGAAAAAAGCGTACCTCATCTCGCACCTACTGCCGTTTCCTCCTCAGGGATCCCACGCTTGCTTCTTTTTCTCAAACCGCTCGTTTACCTCCTCCAATGATATAGTCCGCAACCCCCCGCCGTTTTTGTGTCCATTCCTATTGTTCCCGCTCCCGTTACTATTGGCGTTCCCAGCACCCAAATCGTCCCCCTCCAAGTCGGTTTCATCCGAGCCGCTTGTGAACGTCCAGCTTCCCCCAGTTGGCGTGAGCTCGCCGTCCTTGGGTGGCCCATCGACATCATCGTCGCCATCACCACTTGATGCGGACTGAAAGTCACCGAAATCGAATGACTCGTCCGAGTATGAAGAGAAGGAAGAACAAGGGAACCTGAACGGGTCTGAACTACCGGTAGTCATCATCCCTCCAGCCGAGTCTGAGAACGGGCCAAAGCCACCATTGTCGTCCTAGATATCCAGTGTAAGCGACCAACGGGAATAGGGGGAAAGAAAGAAAGAAAAAAGACTGACGTCGTCGTAACTGTTCACACCAAACGGGTCGTCCGAGAGCGCTTCCCGGAGGGCGCCGGAAGTAGAAGAGGGATCGAACGCGTCCTGCAAATCAATTTTTATTTTTATTTTGAGTTCATTTCGATGTTCGCCAAAAGAGACCACGGCCATTGTCAGCATCTCTAGCGCTCGTCAACAAATTGATATGACGTACATCAAACCCAGACGAGCTTTGCTCCCCGAAGGTGTTGTTGTTATTGTTGTTGATCTGGTTGCTGCTGTGCCGACGCGCAGGTGGAGGTTTCCCAAGGTCAAACCTCGACTGCGTGAGCCATCCTCCACCGTCGTCATCATCGTCGTCGTCGGATGCGTCGGGCGTGAGATACTCTCCCGCATGCAGCTCCTGCATCAGGTAACGAGCAAACTGAAAACACGAATTAGCGTGGACAAATACAGCAGTAACAGGAGACATACCTGCGGCGGGCCGGTCCCATGATCCTCTTCGTCCTCCATCGGTGCAGGCCCAAAATCAGCAGTCGACTCCCGACTCGGCCGCGTCGTCACCGTCCGCCTAAATTCGCCCCTCACCCCAGGCCCCTCGCTGTTCATCCCTGGCCCCGTCATCGGCGTTGGAGCCGGCACCGCTGTCGTCCTGACGTTGGCATCCGCCTCATCCACAGCCGCCCATCGATCTCCCGCCGGGCGCCCATAGGCACCGTTACCACCATTGTTATTGTTGATAGCCGGCTTCCCACCACCGAGCAAGCTCGTATCCCGCTTCTTCGTCTCCTTGTACCTCCCCGTCACGTACTCGTTCCACGCCGGCTGCGGTGCGAAGCATTCGATCGTACGCCGCAAGTCGAGCGGGAAATGATCAAGCGCGGTGATCACATCCTCCGCCATGAGTGTCAGGTGGCCCATGTACCCCAGCCGTACTCCCTTGGGCTTGGTGCTGTGTGAAAGAAAAAGAGAAAGACGCCCCTCGTTATACACGGACGCGGACCGGGACGAATGGTGGCATCGAAGACTCGCCTTTCAACATCGTTTTGTTTTTGCCCGTCGACGATACGTTGCATCAGTTGCGCATCACGGAAGAGCGAGATGGTCAACTCGCGGTTCAAACCGCCGTCAACCCTGCCAGTGAGGACCTGGTGGATGAAATCGTACACCACACTATGCAAAAAGTTATTCCAAGGATATTCGAAGAACAAATCCTGCGAATGAACGGTCAGTCTCAGAAACGTTCTGGGTGTTCCGGAATCAGCATGGCCTGTGCGGAAAATTGGCCTACCAATAGGGTCGACAACACGGATGAGTCCAAGAAGCAGTGCTTCATCCTCTCTCCGACGGGAATATCTGGAGTAACACCCAAGCACGTCGACCGTCGCGAGTTTTGACGCGATGGAGTAGCCGTCGCTTGTGAACTTGATGGCTCTCGCGGACTAGGGCTGACAGGACTGTGCTGAGATACAGCATTGTCTGGCGATGGAGGGGAGGAAGAAGGGCTCGGAGGGTGAGGAACTGCATTTGGCGACTCCCCCGCCTGAGAATCGTCTCCGCTGCGGAAATGACCTTTGCAAGCTTCGTCGTCCATCACAATCTCCTCCATTGCGTCACCATCTGAGCTCCCTGGACCGTCGCTCATGTCGTCGTCCGAGTCCATGAGAGAAGATGCACGCGAGGGATTCGAGACTGGGAGTTCGAACGCTGGGTCGACTTCGTCACGCGGTTCGTCAGATGGTTCGCGTTCGCGTTCATCCGACGACCCTAGTGCAATAACGCGGGCCAACGTCTCCAAAGCCGCCAGTCCGCCCTGTAACCGACCCTCACTGTCGTAGAGGCCGTCGTGCTCCGAACCACGGTTCAGAAGAGACATGTTCGAACAGTGCAAAAGTTCAGCGTATAGTTCGCAAATTCGATAGCGCTCGAACGTGAGGGGTCGAATGAAGCCGACAGTTGTCGGCACGGGACCTTGCTGTACAAGCAAAGTGTAAACCACTAATCGTAGGGGGGTTCAGGACGAAGAACATACCAAAGAACGCGGTTCACGAAGGTACCGCTGGAAGTCAGATAGCCACTCGCACATGATGTCTAGCAGTGGTCCGAGGCTGACGACCCCCATGCGGTCCACCATCTCCTTCATCGCTGCTTCAAGTGTTTCTCGTGCATTTTCTGCGCCTTGGAGCTGCTGCTGAACTTGTATTAGTCGATTCCGGAGTGTATGGAACAAATAGGGTTCAAAGAAATCTGAGTTGTTCTTTCTGATAAGCTCGACGATGACAGATATCGAATGGATGACAGACGACGTCGCAGAGTGTCCATTGGGAAGTTCGGATGTGGGGGGAGTAAGGTTATTGGCGTCATCGCCTCCCGATGGCTTAATGAGGGGTTGGTCAGCTTCAAAGTCATGAAGGATGTATCCAGCCAGCGTGGTGATACTATCCTCATGGGCTAGTTCCCGTGCAAAACGGTTCGATGCAGGGCCGTTCTGAAGTCCTTCAGTCAAGCCAGCACCAGGCGAGGGGGCAGCCATGGAGATGATTCCCTTGATGAGTTCCGACACAACAGTATGCATGTCACTGGAATAGGAAGGGGAAAGCAGACTAATCAACCTCCCCATGAGGTGTTCTGATGATAACCACTAGGTGCCGACGGGAGGTGAGCGAACTGTGGACGAGAGAGTGCATGTGAGAGCATACTTCGAGGACACCCGCTCCGCCTGGATGTTCATCCAACTGAATGATGCGAACGAGCAGGTCCACTATCGAAGGGGTCTCAACATGGCGAAGCAGCCTCTCCACGACGGACGGTTGGCATTGAATGAACGCGAGCATCTACAAAACTGAATTGGGCAACAAAAAGGAGCAATGCCGGCTGTGCCATACCTCTGCGGGTTTCTTAGTGAGAAAAACGGCATTGATCTTTGCAAAGTGCGAGGCCGTGATCATTTCCATTTTCATGTCCTCGGGGGACCTATCGAGCACGGTCTCCCAGAATGGGGCGAGCAGCTCCTCGCTGTGGTTTACACAGGTTTCGACGATGGACCAAATCTCGCTGCAGAGCACTTCCGTTGCGACGTATGGATATCTTTGTGTCCATTAGACTTGGACGACACTCGAAAGGGAAGCGAACACGCACTTGTACCGGCCTCTCTCCTCGGCACCCTCGATCTCACCGGTGACGTAGCCCAACAAGCGCTTCAAGACATCGACGCGCTGGAAATAGTCGATGAGCCTCGTATTCTGAGATTTGCATTCCTGGAGCAAGTCGTCCTCGTCGAGTATGGCTTCCAGCGAGACATCGTCCTTGTCCAGGAGACTGTCTATCGCAGACGTGTTATGGAAGCCGAATCTGCACGACGGAAAAAAATGTCACGCAGGCGAAAGCGAGAGGTAGTAAAACAAGATACCTCCAGAACATGAAACTAGACGGGCGCTGCTTTGGATGGTACCGATGATGAGGAATATCAGTGACTGACTTGTTTTGGTTACGACACTAACTAGAGATTGCCTAGATTGGACGACTCTAAGACTTCGAATTGCGCAACTACACTGTGCTACGAATACCGTCCGAGCACACGGGCCGAGGTGAATGCGGCGTGGACGAAGTCTCGCACGAGGTAGGTGTGTGAGAGAGGTCACGGGAGCGTGTAGCGATGGTGTCTTGGCGCAAAGTGCAGAATATGCTATACCTGGGGCGTTCCGTACATTATTCTAACCAACTTGAACGTCGCTTGAATCAATGAACTAATACATGACTCCCTACTCAACGTCGACCGTACCAAAGCTGTCCATCAATTCCTGCAGCGACGTCTCGGACGGAACCTGAACCCTGATAAAACTGTCCGTCGCAATGCGCCTGTACTGCATACGCCCTTGAGGAGCAAGTAACAGCGCACCGAACGGCTGCCTGAGTCGAACGAGAAGTCGCAGTGAGCACGTCTGAAGATCAAAACGGGGAGTGTTGCCGGAGAAATCCTCGTCGAAATCCTCGTCGATAAGAGAATTGATCCACGGATGAATGAGAATCAGGTCTTTCATGCTTACGAGATCGTCCTTGGTCTCGAACTGCACGTCACCGAGGACGGGCGAAGTGGCGTGATAAACACGCAGAGACGGATGGGATCCAGGTTCCACTGCCACGGTGAAGGATGTCAGGCGGAAAGTAAATCCGGGAAGGCGAAGTCGGCCAGCAACGGCCGAACAACAGGGGAGGTTATGCAGCCGCTGGTATGATTCAATAGCCAGCGAGGGGTCGGGAAACGATGACCGCAAGGACATGGTCATCCTGTTCATCTCGGTGGTCTCGATTGGTTGTGGGACGTGAGGGGGCTCGATTTGGTCATAGACAGTGAGGTCGGCAGGGAGGTAACTGTGGTGAGTACTACTCGAGTTTCCGGTCCAGGAAAGAAGTGTGACACCATCACCCGATCTGGTCAAGATATACTCCAGTAGACGAGAAACTGCTTGAGTGCCCTCACCATATATGACCGGGAGTGCGATATTAAAGATACCGAACAGACAATATGCGATGTCTTCCGTCCGCGTCGTTTGACGCATCGAGGCTAGATAGACCTTCTCGCGCACCCTCGTCAACCCTGGCCGAAGCGTAGCGAGGGCCTGAGTGGTGAAGTGGATTGCCCGCTCCATCTCGGAGAGGACCAGAGGTGATTCCTTGTGATTGAACATGCTAAGATCAAGGTATGGTTTCCAATCCTCCGTATAGAATTGTATGGCCTTCGATGCTATGTATTCCTGTAATGTCCATCCGCGCGTGTTCCAGATGCTCCTCCACAGAGCCCCAGGCCCCTGTGATTCCGAATCCACCCCAAGAATATGGACAACCGTGAGTGCCGCGCAACAATACCACTGAAACATGGCAATGATAGATTCTTGCACAACTCCCCTGTCGGCTTGGTTAATACAGCACGTGTCGCTCCATGCCCACCGGAACCCGCGAAATTGCACGAGCTTGCAGAAGTTGATGAGTTTGCTGGTCGTGGAGGATATGGGTAGTCCATAGATGACAGTGTTCTCGACCATCCGGAATGTTGGCTCGCCTGGCTGCCACCTATGGGAGAACATCACATATTTGTAAAACTGCTCCACCTCCCTCTTGATGCGCGCATAGTCCAGCTGATTGCGGGTCGTCATGAAAGACCGCAACTCACTGAATGTGGGGAGTTGTTCGAAGGCTGCTGCTTGCATTTTCTTATCGCAGAGACGACCGGTAGTGGTGTCGATCAATGCTCGGGGTATCTCATGGATGGTCTGTTCAACGACCTGGCGAATGAGCGGAGTTGTATCGAGATATCCGTCACGCATCTCTTCCGACGCAAAATCAGCCCACTGCGTCGTCTGCGCAACACGAATGGGGACGACTTACTCCGAACTTGCGGGTCAAGTGAAGTCTCCATCTTCGACATCATCATCCAAAACGCGTCAAACGCTTCCTTGTAACGCCCCATGCTATGCAATATCGCATGCTTCCTTCTG
>JBBPME010000507.1:0-15054 GCA_038090155.1 Rossbeevera pachydermis
GAGTGTCAGAAACTGATTGAGAGTATGCCTAGGAGGGTTCAGGCAGTGCTGAAAGCAAAAGGAGGCTATACCAAGTACTGATAATATCCAAATACCCTTGTAAATTCAAAAGCTCGGAAACCCTTTCCATGACATGGTTGTTTTAAAATGGATCTATCTCAATAGTGTGTGAACCAAATCACATGACCCTGGGGGCAATGTCATAGCCAATAGTATGTACTATTTATAACTCCACCAAAGCCAACCGAAATTCCCACAGTGCCTGGCAGTGTGCTCCACACATCACAGTTGAGGCAAACATGGAAAGGGTTTTCGAGGTCACTGTATATCTCTGAATTCCAAAACTGAGTCACCCTTAGTGGTATCTTCTTCTCCGATGTCCTGATTGGATACTTCTCCACAGGGCTCATTTCCTCTCTTATGTGTTGCATCTACTCAATGGACACACCCCTCACCACAATCTCAGAATGGTATTCTAAGGCCATTCACTTCCAAACCCAATGGAATCAAGCAGATAACATCGCCAGCTGCAACAAGAAGACCTCTACCTCCCCCTACATTTCATATCATAATGGCACCCCCACCAGAACAGAAAAAGATCCCAATGCAATGGATGTTAATGCCATCCACATTCCAAAGCTTATGCCACAAGAGAAGAAACACTGCATCAAACACAGGCTCTGCTTTAGATGCTGCAAGAGTGGCCACTCAGCTACCACTTGCCCCACTTTCCCTTTGACCAAATCCTTTGAAAAGAAAGTCCAAAGAGTCGAAGAGAAACTCTCTACCTCATCCCTCCAGGAGATCAAGAATGAAGAGGAACCCACCATTTCCTAAGTATCCCTTTCAGGTTTTTAAAATGGAGGTCCCCCCTGACGCAGGCACTCTCCATATCCCAAACCAATGTACTTGTAGCTGATATACAAATGAAATCCATGCATATCCCTCTCCATCTCATCATCTCTACTTGTGATCTCAATGACATTAGCACCTTCACTCTTATTGACTCTGGAGCAGATGTCTCCTGCATCGACTGGCACTTTGTCAACAAACATGGCCTCCCTAAAGAACACCTCCCCCAACCCATCCCAGCCCAAAATGTTGACCAATCTACCAATAAGAATGGCAATATAAAGTTCACTTGCTCCCTCTATGTTCACATTGCTGGCCTACTCCAGCAAATCAAGTTCTACATCATGCATTGTGGCAAAGAAAATGCTGTCCTTGGACTTTCCTGGCTCCAGAAAACCAACCTGGTCATTGATTGGGAAAAGCAAACCATCATCATCAAAACTTCTTGTGATGAAACAGATGAACTCAACACTATCTAAAACCAGGACCATCTCAGACACTCTGTGAAACCCCACTCCCCACCTCCCACAGCCAAAGCTGTCCATCACATCAATTCTAACCCTGTCCATGATGGGCAACTCTATGACTATTTTAACAACTGGGCAGGTCACTATTTCCCTGGTACTAGATAATATGAACTATTTGATCTAGTACTTTGAGTAGTGGTCTCTTGACTCTCATCTGACCATACAGTATTACATGCTTCCAATTATCCACAGTCCAGTCCTTGTGGGCCAAAGCAAAATCTAATCTTGCTTTTCTATAATGCTAGTGAAGAAGAGGGCATTTTTGCTTCTCCACAGCCTTTATACCGGCCTTTTTAAGGTGACAGTGAATGGTCTGAGGGGAATTTGTTGATTCTTGACATTCTGAAGTGTCTTGGTAATCTGAACTGCATTTTCAGCCTTTCCAGTGTCCAGAAGCTGAATAGCATGTCACATATGTAGCGAACGCTATCGAGTATACTCTAGTTTAGGGTCTATGAGGAGGGAAGGATGATATGCCCGTCATACATTGGGCTGATAGAGAGAAGTGCTCAAAGATAAAGATGAAGACTCAGATGGGAGCACTAGAATCTCGGATAGAGCTTAAGGGATCACTGTCACCACTTAAGGCTAGATGAACACTATGACTCAAGAGAACTAGACTGGAGAGTCTAGTGTCCTGAGAGCCAAGTATTTATACTATCGAGGACAGTGCACAGACCATGTAACTACTATCTACTCTAAAGTACATGTATATACCATAAGGACCTGGGCTGTACACCATGTAGTGATTCATAAGGATAAGGCTATGTCAATGGCATTATAAAGAAGAAGATAAGAAGACGGAAGGTAGCTATAAGGCAGGCTAGACCATGATGTCATAGATAAGAGATAAGGGGCTGGACTGTGACTATGGTGAAGAGTGAAGGAGGAGGTCCAGACCAGGAGCTGTGCTGTGCTTAGTCAGCAAGGGGCTAGAAGCCAGTGGTAGGTGCTAACAAGGCCTATAACAATACTGTATGAAGAGATAAGATAATTGTAAGTGTGCTATACTCTGTAACAGATGAAGGGGAATGCTTAGGGTTACAGATCTGGAACCATAGTGTCAGATTAGGGCAAAGTTAGATTGCAGATAATCAAATTTGCAACAACATATCAGTGGAAGTAATGATGGATGGGCAGCCACCAGAGGCTTTAGCAAGGTTGGGGTAGTGTTTGGAATGAATACGACTGTTGCAAACCTGCTTCCTATGAAATCTAACTTTACCCTAACCTGACCCTATGGTCTCCCAATCCATAACTCTAATCCTTTCCTCATTCTACTGCTATAGAGTGCACACTTATCATATCATATCTCTTCATAGATTATCATTATCAGGCCTTGTTAGCGCCTATCACTGGCTCATAGCCCCTTGCTGACTAAGCACAGCACTGCCCCTGGTCTGGACCTCCTTCCTTGCTCTTCACCTTATCACAGTCCAGCCCTTTATCTCTTATCTATGACATCATGGTCTAGCCCACTTCAGGGCTACCTCATGTCTTCTATCTATGATGTACTGCCTCATGGATCGCCTTATGGTGCATTGCCTTGCCTCATTGCTGACATGTGGTACATAGCCTTATGCCTCATGGCATACACACTGTTACTTTATGATAGACATAGTTACATGGTCCATGCCTTGTATTCTGTAGTATAAATACTTGGCCCCCTTGAGTCCTAGACTTCAGTCTAGTTCTCTTGGGCATTGGCGTACAACCTAACCCATAGTGGTGACAGTTAGTTTCCCTCATCCCTTCACTGAAATCCTAGAGGTCCCATCTGAGTCATCATCTTTATCTTCGAGCTCTTCTCCTCTATTAACCCACTGTATTGATGGGCATATCCTCCTCCTCTTCATAGCACCCTCATCTAGGGCATACTCAATAGCATTCACTACAATGACTGATAGTGGAGTGGTTTATACCAGTGAAAGAAGAGACTTGACAAGAGATTGACCCAATTCCAAGAAGGAGATGATTTGATTGGTTTAATCAATAGAATGAGATTTCATAGTAATGAAAGTGGTATAAACAAAGTTGTTTGTGTTTGTTTATATCATGGTGAACTGTTTATGCATCACATGACCAATTAATAACACAATATCTCACTCAAATATATAGTTTCTATATTTTAATATGCTAGCAACAAAACTGTTGTAATGATATAATGCACAGAAATGGCTATATCTCCACAGCCACTAGACCAAATCACATGTCCCTGGTGACAAAGTTGTAGCCAAGAGCTTGGACCTTATTTTGGCCAAACAAAGCTAAGTGAAATTCCCATAGGTGATTGCAGAGTGCTTCACATCCTGGTTTGAGGTCAGACATTGCAACAGTTTTGTTGCTCACTGTATGTTATGAACGCTCTAAAATCAACTAAGTCCTATTTGACACCCATCATTCTGACACTCACAATCATTCCTTGGTAGTTGTTGGTACCATAAGCACCCACTACACAGATGCCCATCCTAGATGCCTGCAATTGCCATCTTGGTAAATGCTTGCAGTAATATCCATCCACACCTTGTGCCATTAGTATTAGTCTAAACACTCATACATCATCTTGTCACATGATCTTGCAAAGCATTTCATAACATGGCCCACAATCTCAATGTTATGACTGGCCTGGGTAGGGTCGGCCATAGACTCGATGGGTACTTGGGCTAAGGGCTGGGAGTCCAAAGATAGACACCAGAGGGTGACAAAGGAGTCCGAAAGGGGAGGCCTAGGGATGACAAAGGGCTAGGGGTGCCTTGAGAGCTTCACTGTGAAGCATAGCAAGAGGACTTGGCTAAGGAGTCTGAAGGGGGGAAAGACTGGGACAATGAAGAACTAAGAGGTGCCTTGAGAGCTTCACCATGAAGCATAACAAGAGGGCTTAACTAAGGGGTCTGAAGGGGGAGGCCTTGGATGACAAAGGGCAAAGGTGAGGAGAACACACTCAGAGAGTTGGGCTGAGAGCAGATAGATTCAAGAGTATCAAGTAGCTCTAGCTTAGTGTTACAAAGACGAGTGTCTAGGGTTTATATAGGAAAGAGATGGAAGGTCATGGAACATGACCGAAGGGGGATGTGTCATCTGCAGTAGGAATGAGTCATGAAGACTGCAGATGAGTAATGGTTACACTAAGCAGATGATGAAGCACAATGAGTAAGCATAAGTAAGAGAGATTGATAATCTGCAGTTATAGATGAGTCATGAAGACTGCGGATGACTAAAGTATGATGAGTAAACAATGGATAAGAGAAAGGCATAGTGATAAGTGTTGACGAAGAGAGAAAGAGAAAGAGAAAAAATGAGAGTAGGAGCAAGTTGTAACACTCAATAGATCAAGCTCATGGTCAGAGTCACACTTTATGTATGTGCTCACACACTCATTATAGTTATATCAAATCTTAGATTGATCTTGATTATATCTCTGCAGATCTGAGATTGAATCTTGATTACCTTGTGATCACCTCATTGCATCCTCATTGGTTTAATTACTGATGCCTCATGGCTGGTGTATGGTTAGCACATGTTATAGATGTTGCAAATCTCACTCCACAACCCTCTTATCTTATCTTATCTTATCTTATCTAGGCGCCAATCTTATCCATCACATCTTATCAAAGGTGTCTATCTCTTTATCTTATCAATGATGTTATGGTCTAGAACCAACACATGTTTTACATAAGGCATGCTTCTTTTCATTTCCGCACTGCTTCTCTTCCATTTGATACATAGCCTCACTTCTTTACTTCTTTATCCCATGAACATGAGAGCCAGTATATCCTTATATAGTAGATAGCGTCAGACACAGCTTGGTCTGTGCCCATGTACCTGTAGTATAAATACTTGAATGCATATGATCAAACAAGCCAGTCTTGTTCTGGTTGGATTCCCTTGATCTACCAGTTCCACTCCATATCTTGTCTTTAGTTGAGGTGCCTAGTTCTTGTGATTAAGGTTGCCTTCAATAGGCATGGTAACCTCATGTATAGATAGGCATTGTTGCAAATCCTATCTATAGGTCATCACTTGATGCTAGTAGCTACACAAGTTTTCCTTTAAGTGCCTACAGTGCCTATCTCTTTCACTTTAGTCTCTCTAAGTCCTAAGTGCTCTAAATGTACTGTAGTACAAGCGCTCACTCTTGATCTTATCTTATATCACACAGCATTACCTAATCATGACATCATAGTCTAGAACAACACCTGTATTCCTCGAGGCATGCTTCTCTTTCATTCTGCATAGCCTCAACCTCATTGTAGATATGTTACGCTTGGTCCAGGTAGGAACGAGCGTAGCCTCTGAAAACGCAGGAGGACAAGGATACTGTCAGAATGACAGTGACAAGGATGAAGGTAACATTATGATCAAGTGTCACAATGAGAGACAAGGGTGTTGTCGAGGGTGACAACTGCAGATATTGCTCGATCGAATGTTGAGATGAAGGTAATCCAATCAAGTGGAGGATTACAAGTCGAGAGCATCCACTCAGAAGTAGGACGAAGACTTTCAAGGGTTCTGCCCATTGAAGGGTTGTCAAAGAAAGTGCTAGATTGCAAGAGACGAGGTACAGTGAAGTACAGAGGAGATCTAGCTTAGGGAATACAGAATGTATGGAAGGGTTTATATAGTACAAGGGAAATGAGGATGATTAATCGGATGGAACACCATGGAACATGGTGGAAGGAAGATGAGTAATCTGCAGTACAGAAGCTGTTACACTTGGTCCAGGTAGGAACGAGCGTAGCCTCGAGAAGAAGGTCTTGGGACAAGGGACAAGAGTAAGGGGTCTTGAGGACAAGGGATCAAGACAACAAAGGACTAAGGGGACTGAGGAAGTCTTGAGGATCAAGGGGATCAAGACAACAAAGTTCTTCAAGGGTCGAGGGATCGAAGACTAAGTGCTGAGAGCGACAAAGACAACCTTGCAAAGCTTGGATAGAGCTCGAAGGTCGAAGTGTCCTTTCGAGTGCAGGATGAGGTCACACAGAGTGTTCAGGGAACAAGGGATATATTCCAAGACGTATCTAGGAGGATACTCGAGGAGGTCAAGGTTAGAGAAAGCTAAGAGCGATGGAAATCACTTATAAGTAAGAAAAAGAACAATAAGAACTAAGGTGATTGGTTAACGAAATGGCGCCATGGAACTCTATGGAATATGGGGGAATATGTAGGTAATCCACAGTAAGGAACAATGGGAAGCTGTGGATGACTAAGTATACATGGAAGCGATGATAGAAAGAGGAGAACATAGTGAGCGGCAGGAAGAAGGAAAAGACAAGAAAAGAAATGGGGGTCCGTATGAATCGTAACAGAAGCTGAGTCAGAATGACTGCGGATGAGTAATGGTTACAAATGAAATGAGTCATGACAAGTCATGGTGACTGTGGATGAGTCATGATGGAATGATGACTAAGGTAGATGAGTAATGGGTATATTAGTCATCGAAGAAAAGAAATGGTCAGAGCGTGATTCGAACGCAGAGACTCGGTAGTCCGTAGTGAGAATAAGGAATGAAACAATGAAACGTAACAAGATACATGTAACATAGCCTTAGTATGGCCTCAACCTCATGGTCACCTCATGTACAGTAGTACTGTATATATTGAATGATGCAGCAATGGAACAAGCCAGTCTTGTTCTCATTGGAATTCCCTTTCAACACCCTTTACTCCTAGTTAAGTTTTAGTGACACAGCACCTAAGCATTGCAAAGGTTGCCTTCAAGCATAGCCTCATACCTCATGGATGACACATGTCATTACCATATATAGTATAGTCTACAGTATATAGCATAGCCACCCTTGTATAGTATATAGCTAGAGGGCAGATGGGTTAACACCCCAGTCTGTTCTAGTTGATTTATTGCCAAAATACCTTCCTTTCCATTGATAGTTTGTGTTTGTTTTACTCTTCAGAGTTCTTAGTATTTGAGGTACATATGTACAGTATGTTGCAGTGATCATGGACCTCAGCCTGTAGGATACTAGATTGATCAATGTCACCCAGTATGAGACTTGAACTGGGCAACCATGAACTTAGAGTCAGGCTGGTGGAAAGATGTGTTCACCATCACCATCTCTCTGATTTTATGCATCTGATTTAAATGATATCACATATCCATTCTTAGGGACTATTCTGAATCATATACTGTAGACTTCAAGAAGTCTACTCTGTATCACCAGAGCAACACACTGGCTGAAGACAATGTATAGAAAAAGTGTGGTTTTCAAGCTCTTTGGAAGAGAGGTACAGTACATGGTATGGACCATATGGGAGAATTACACATAGAGTTTTGTCTTGGAGCTTGTTGTAACCTCAGGTTGAGAAATGAAAATTGTAGTAACCTTGTAGTTGCCCACTGAGTAGCATGGGCATTACCAAGTCCATAAATCACTTTTGACTTGGCTGCTGCTCCAGAGCTCTCCAGAACTACACCCAGCAAGGGTCTACTACTCCATAGCAAATAGGGAAAATTTTGCAACATATCTTGCCTATACAGTATATATTAAATTAAAAATTTACCATATTTTCACCATTAAATATATATATGCTTTTCAAATATCAGATTGCCCTGACCATAATAATGATTCAAATGAATCAGTGCAAGTTGTAAATGATCAGAAATTAGAATAAGAAAGAAAAATGCACCACCATACCACAAAACACATATATAATATTAATTCCAAGTCTCACCCCCTCACCCTTGCCTTGCCCTTCTCCTTTCCCTTGGCATCAGCAGGACCCACATCCAAACTCTGACTCAACAACCGCCTCGCATGCCCATATGCCTCGTCCTCCTCGCTCGAATCAGCCCACACGTCCGCGAATTTACCACCATTTCCACGTCTCCTCGCTCGAGCACGGTCCCCTTCCTCCTTCATCGAAAACGCCCGACTCCACGGCGCCTTTCCCTCGCCGTCCCCGTCCTCTTCATCGAAGAACGCAGGTGGCGTCGGCGAGAACGTAGGCTGTAGACTCACCCGCACGCTCTTCCGTCGCGTCTTGCCCGTGGTACTAGCAGCGCCAGCTGTGGCCGTGGCCGTAGCATCCGTCTCCGTCGATACGGTCGAAGAAGGCGGTACCGACGACTCTGTCGCGTGGGGATTAGTGTGCCCATCCCCAGTCCGCACCACGGGAGGCTCGACAATCGGCGGTGGAGGGATGATAAACAGAGGCTCCGGGGACCGCGATCGCAAGCTAGACGGCGTCGGCACTCTCGACTGCTGCACCTCGCCGTCCAGACTCTCCCTCCCAGTCGCATACGACGATACAGACGCAGAATCCCTCCACGACCTCCGAGCTCGGCTTCGTTCGTTTGGCGCTTCCATGCCTCCCGGCCGTGCAGCAGCAGCACTTCCCCGCGGAACGACAGTCCCTGACGTCGTCGTGGTCGTGGTCCGTACCACAGGTGGAACCATCGGAACAGGACTGGGAGACGGCGTCCGACTGGCATTGCGCAATGCCGATCGCAATGGCATCCTCGCCGGACCCTGTCCGCGTTCCGCATCCAAACGCGCGTTCTCTGGTGAACTCGCAGACCTCGCGTGCCCTCGACTACTCGACGACGACGCCGTCGTAGCCATCGCCGTATCCATCCTCATCCTCCCACCAACGCCTCTCACAGGAGACCGCTCCCGATCCACAACCAGCTCCCTGCTCAATACCGACGGCACCGGCACCCGCGGTACATCAAACGACCTCGTCGCACCATCTCTGTCCCCATTTTGACGCGAGTGCGACGGGTACTGTCCTGTCACATCCGCAACAATGCTCATCAGGCTCTGATTATTCACGTGCTGCTTGTGTGCGTATCCATTGCCGACCTGGGCCTGCCGACGCGCATATGGTTTTGGAGACGACGACGACGCAGACGATGGTGTGCGGGTCGGAGGCTCAGATGGAACTGGCGTCTGCGAGGACGATAACGCTGCGAGGCGGAGGTCTACGTCAGACAAGGACGCCGAGCGGCGGCGTCTTGTGTTCACAGCATCCACAGCCGTGGTCGTCGCAGCACGTCTTGGTAGTGGCGCGCCCGTGCCCGGATCAGCGCCGATCACCACTTCCCCGTCGGATTGTCCCCGATCGCTCCCCCGCAGACCCGCCACGGATGTCTTGCGGCGCCTTGTCACACTTCGACGTGTCGTTCGCGACCTACCCAGACCCGTCACTCCTGTCGGCGTTTCCGTCGCCGTCGCCGTTATGTTCATCACCTTTGAACCAGCACTGACATCCGAAGTGTGCACGGGAATGCTCAGCGCCGACCCGTTACCACTCCCTATTCTGCTCCCACTACCGCTCCCCTGCCCATGTCGTATGGACGACGACACAGCAACCGCACCCGGTCGGCCTTTGCGCAACCGCGACCCACGCCGCTCAACGTCCATCATCTTCGAAGTCGCTATCGCCGGTGAGTTCGCTGCATTCGTGGTTGCAGTTGCCTCGACATCCGAATCCTCCTCGATACGTCCCTCACCCCGAATCCGTGCATCCGTTCGTGTAATCCACCCACCTCCTCCCTGTCCGTCTCCTTTACCTCCTTTCGCTCCTCGTCGCCAGTGACCCCCGACCCTGGTGCCGGTACTGGCCCGCCCAGACGGCTCAGGAGACCCAGCTCCGTCCGAGTCTTCCCACTCAGTAACCGCGCCTCTCACTGACTGCGGCTGGCCCTTTGGTTTCCGAAACAAGCCTCGTAGAGAACCGAAGAACGCCAACGACGTCCGGCGCTCACGTTTGGCAGGCTGTGGAGGAGTCAGGGCTGGTCCCAAAACTGGACCCCGACCCACTCCCCGACCCAAAGGCGAGTTGTGACCCAACACGGATTTAGACACGCTAACTGCGATTGGGCCCTCGATGCTCGTGCGCACATCAGGTGCGCTAGCGCTAGCGCGTGCTGATGTCGGGACCGTCAATCCAGTCCGTGCCCTTGGTGTGTTCAGTGCAGTTGGTGGAGCAGGGTCGTTGGTATCTGTATTGGGTGCAACGGGCGTCAAAAACACGGATGGCCCGGGACTGATGACCATCGACCGCCGGATGACATCAAAAGGGTCATTTTCGACGACTTGGAAGGGCCCGCCGTCTGGGTGGCTGTCGGATGGGTCGCCGTATTCGTCGTTTGATTCTCCGGATTCATCAGAGCCACTGTCGCGAGTAGGAAAAACTTGGGGTGAGAGAGACTCCTCAATGACATCATTGGAGTGGGGCGGATGATGCGAAGCGGATGAAGGCCCGTCGGAGGTTTCGTCGAACACATTGGCAATGTGCTGGGAGGGTGGCCGGCGCGAAGGCCTGGTACTTCTACGCTTCGGTAAGGGTGCGGCCGTTTTGGACACAGGCGGTAGCTGAGTTTTTGTTGCTGGTGCTGAATGATCATCGGTCGAAGGTGACCGCGAGTGAACGCCCGTTGGGACTGTCAGCTCGGGGATGGCATGCGCAGGCGGGAGAGGGATGACAAGTGTCACACCGGCGCCTTCATCAGCAGGTTCGACCTGGGACTTAGACCCGGACTTGGACTTCGCTGGCTGTAAGGGAGGTTTTTGGTTTTCGTGGTTTGCCTCGGTAGAGTTAGCTACTGTTTGGGAGGCACTCTGTGATGGAGTGAGAGAGGAACTGTCGGAAGGGTAAGCCGCATGCGTAGCCAGATGGTTTGGCGCAGGTGTCGGAACTAGCAAGAAGTCAGCGAAACGGAAGCTCAGGCAAAAGGGTATCCCACTGACCTAGGTTGTTCTGAGTCTGGTTCTGGTTCGGACTGAGTGAGTGGAGAGCCCTGAGACCCTGTTTGCCCATCTCAGCCCAGACAGCAGCGCAGTCGATGAGTGCCCGACACCGTGCTCCGAGTCCATCATGTGCGACTGCGATTCGACGAGCGTCGATCTCACGTTCCTTGGCGATAATGTGTGCCTCGCACGCTTGGAGCTCGGCCTGGGCTTGTGCCAACTTGGTGTTGGTGTTACCGGGTACGAATAGAGTGGGGGCATTGGAGGAGGGGAGGGAGGAGAAGGAGGCGGTGAGGGGGCCGGTGAGTGTGGACGGTGGTGTGAGAAGGCGGGAGGAGCGGTGAGCGTCACGGGTGGATTTGGATGCTTTGAGGAGGCGAGTGACGCTGTGAGAGATGAGTGTGAGTAGCAGCCAAAGCAGCGAATACTCACAAAATGTCACGGTCGCGGAGAACAGCGGCGAAGTCGTCCTCGAGGTCCTTGAGAGCGACGAGCTGGGCCCGCCATGTGTCGATGGCGTGGGCGTAGCGGTGGTGGAGAGCGTGGTCGGCAGCGGCGAAAGCGTCTACTACGGCTGCGATGGAGTGAGCGGGAGGACCACTTGCTGTAGCGTATGCGGAGAGCGAGGAGAGAGCGGCGTTTACGACGGGAAAGAGTTGAGCGAGTTGTCTTGCGTGCTCCTTTTCGTGTGCGATGAGGTTGGCGAGCAAACGCGAGTCTGGTGGTCGATGAACTGGCATCGTACAGAGTCAAAGAGAAGAAAAAATTGACATTCAAATACTGCGCAACCCTGACGAGTACATTGTTCTACAATCTGAAACATGTATATCATTTGGAGACACCCATTCGTATTTTTTTATCAACCCTAACACTTGCATGAGCCAGCCTCGCACTTGCATCTACGCATTTCATTAGCCAGATCCACGCACGACACCGTGCAGGTACGTACGACTCGCCGCACTTGCACTGGGCCTGACCGCAGCCAGCTTGGTTCACAGGGAGTTGGTTGATCTGTCCAGGAAATGAATGAAACGGTAGATCAAACACATCGATTCACGTACGGATTGCATAGCGGTTATGGTGAAACGAAGAGAGTAGATTTCTGATTCTCTTATCTTCATGTCCACTCTCGTTATATACCCCGTTCCATGAGGTCCCGTGATCTAACGTAGCCAATGAGCGATCGTTTCAGTCCAAGAAATCCCTCGCTGTCAACGTCACCTGATGGATGGCGGCGGGACCCCGTGGCAAGGCACAAATCAATTCCAAATTCCATACACCGCAATGGGCCACGCCATATCGCCTTGAATGGCCCTATTTTTGAGGGAGTTTCTGAACAGTCCATCATCTACGTGATCGGATGTTATCTCTCACGTCGCTTATCCTAGGCCCGCCCGGCTGTTGTTTCTGAGCGACTTCTTGGATAATATGAACGATTCTCATTAGTCGAATTCAACTGATGACCCTGGAGCTATATATGAAAGTGACCTCACCACAAGAAATCCACACTCTTCTACTAATGCAAACTGTGCGGTGAAATATTTCTCGAGGGCATGGCAGTCACTCACGCTGAGATCTACGAGCTCCCTGTGAACCAAGCCGGCTGCGGCCACGCCCAGTGCAAATGCGGCGAATCGTACGTACCTAGTCAGTCGTTGCCATGCCAGATCTCGCCAGTGCCGAGCCGGTGCATGCTGCATTGAGGGGTGCAAGTGCTAAACTGCTGCCACCACGAGGAGCTATGTAGTCCATCGAGTCTGAATCGTTCTACCTTTTACAATCAAATGATGACTGTATGATCCTCGGATCGAATGTATTTATGCTATCACATCATCCACTGCCTCAGGCGCATCCTCGGACTCAGGCTCCAGTGCTTCCTCCGCTTCCACTTCCATGCTCACCTCATGTGGATCTACGCCCTCATCATACACCCCACCTTCCAACTCCGGTTGCTCGTACTCATCGTACTCATCCATAGCATCATGCTCCGTGCCCACCTCCTCGGCCAACTCGGAGCCATCATCAACCTCTTCCCATCTTCCCACATCTTCAATTTCCTTCTTGACAGAATCCCAGAATTCAACCCCTATCTGTACCGTCACCGTGATCCAATACCCCATCTCGAGCTCGTTCATGACGACGTGACGCGCCTCGATCTCGCACTCTTGCTGTTCGACACACACACGGCGTCAGCTACGATCACGACAACGACGACGAGACACCCCGCACCAAGAGAATAAACTTGACTGCTTCCAGGACCTTCTTTAGTTCATCTACTGTCTTCCGCGTCTTCCGCCCCACCACGCATAGCAGCCCAAGCTCTTGCACTTGCGGTGCCACGTCCATGTCCACCAAGCCATGGCCCATGCTCATGATGCATTCGAGAATGCGATCCACCAACTCTTCTTCATCTGTCCTCCCGTAAAATAATTGACATCGGTGATCATGACAGAAGATGGATGCACGTACCAAACGGTTGACCATGCGCACGTGCGATCAAGACCACTACAGACCGGTTGACAGCGTCCATGTCCGCAGCCCGAGACCCGGGGAGGACAACAGCCCCGGGCCCGTACCCTTCCTCGTCTTCGTCGACCAACAATCGATGATCGATGACGTGCGCAACTGCATGGTCGAGCGACACGGCCCGCCTAAACCCAGTGTCCCTCAATCCCTGCACGAGCTTCCACGCCCACCGTGACGCCGGCTTGATTACATCGACCCCCCTTGTCGTCTGCGAAACCCACACCGAATAAGCAAATAGATCGGATCTTATGGCACCTATGTATACAGCATGCGATACGCACCTTGACGAGCGCCTGCGCCTCTTTGGTTTCGTCTCCATCTTCCCACTCCCGTGGCCCGGGCGTGGATTGGAACTGCGTCCTTGGGAACTCGAAATAGCCAGCATCATAGTAGTCCAGATCCTGTGAACGCGTGCGAATGAACCTGTGTCCGCCCATAGTCAGTCCATCGCACGCATACACACAATATAATGTGCGGAGATGACGAAGGTACGAACCGACTTTGATTTCCATATACCCCGGATTGCTCCACATGGTCGAGAGACGGGCTACAGGCGTGCTTGTCAGAGGGTGCCACAGAAGGTGAGCGAGAGGATACCCACACTCTGTATCGCACAACCCTGTTCTTGGTTATATATGCTGTAGAATCGGATTTGAACGCGCTGTCGTAAGAAAGATGGCTCAATGGTGGGGACTAGAGGTAAGTGACAACGTTACCTTATGGTATCAAGCTCTTCGTCCGTCTTTTCATGACGGAAAGCAGCATCTTGGGTATACTGGTCGCTGGTGGTGCGCGCTCCCTCTCGATCGTGAACAACGGTCTGGGAGTACGATTCAGCCAGATCACGCCTATTCTCACCGCCCATTATAGTCCGCCTCGACACAGGCGATCGACGACGTCGGGGCCGATCTCCTCCAGAAAGCGAAACGGACCGGACACGCTGCGTGGTGATGACAGCCATTGACATGCCGTCTGCCGAGTCTTGACCGTCACTGTGCTCGCGGCCATCACCATCAATGCAGACACCCTCCTGGTAGAATGATTCGCCCAGATCCTCGTCGAAAGGCGGAGCAGACCGAGCACGTCGCTTCTTGGTCGTGACCACGGACTCGTCCACCGCTGATGCAGACGTTCCAATGTCCGTCAGCGCACGCAACGGAGCCCTGATGATTCTCCTGCTTCCCTCTTCCGGTGGAGTGCTGCTCTCCTTCGTCTCCGATGCAACCCAGACAAATGCAGCAGCCCCGGCTGCCAATATCATTCCCCCAATCACACGGGAATCGGAGGTATGTTCGACCCCTCGTCGCAGTTGCGAGGCCAGCTCTGGAGATGCTTCCGAGTCTGGATCCAGGATTGTCTTCGTTGCCTCCGTCGTTTGTCCAGTAGTGCTTGTTGGCGGCGCCCTCTCGTATGCTTTTGCTTCCACCTCCACCTCCACCTCCA
>JBBPME010000508.1:0-14995 GCA_038090155.1 Rossbeevera pachydermis
CCTGAAGACTTAATCTAGCAAAGGGCTAGACTCACCGAAGGTTCAGACGGGAGGTTGAGGTTAGCACGTAGTGGTTGAGTACAAGATGCTATTAGAACTCAGATGTGGAGTCCGAATATATATACATGTGATTATGTAATACTACTATATGTGGAACGAACTAATGTTCATTCAACAGTGATGCTCCTCCGTTACCTGACTCAGACCCTGTGGAACCCGACTCCCCTCGGCCCACCTATGGTGCTCACTTCCGCTGGCCCCCCCTCCTCAGTCACCTCCGAGCCTATATCCAGAACTCCTGGATTCGCCAACCCAGCTGTGCCTATCAGGATCTAGACCATCCTACCACCCCTTTACCATCCTCACCGACCCATGCCTCAGAGAACCGCTACCCTGCCAGCGTCACCAGCAGTATAAAGCAATGCCCTGCCATTCTGCAGTATCAAGACCCTCTCTGGGTATCCTCACCCCCTTCGAGCACCCCAATCCCTGTGACCTCTGGATGGAAGCTCCCACCACCAGAAACCTCCTTCCTAAGCATGAGTCCCTAAACTGCTTCACCCTGCTCCGTCCCAGTTTATTTCTCCCCCTCGTCCTCGAACTCCATCTTAAAACGCTCATATCTCATGATCGGCTCAGTCGAATCGTTCGATTCTTGGATCATCCGAATCGTCTTATTCACCGCTATCCATCGATCCACTGATCGCCCTGATCGCCCCATCCATCCCGGAGATACCTTCATTTTCGGACACCTCCTCCCCCTGGTCACTATTTTTGACATTCTGTCTGCTCTGTGCTGGCACACCCTCGGTTCTCACTATCCCTGGTCGCTTTTGGTCTAGTCCTTCGCTGGTAGCTTGGACATAATAGGGGGTTGATGTTACGATCCGTTGTCTCTTCTCTTTTCCTCTCGGTTCTCACTCCAAGACTACCAAGTCTCTATGTTCGAACCTCACCCAGACCATTCTTTCCGTTTCCCTTTCCCCTGCTCTCTGGAGCCTCTCTTACGTCTCTAGGCCTTCACCCTTGCCCTATGGGTCTATACCCTTACCCTTTACCCTCTGCCCTGGTGGCTCTTACCCTTGACCCTTTACCCTTTAGTCATCCGCAGTCTTCATGACTCATTCCCAACTGCGGATTACCCATCTCTCTTAGTCATGATGACTCACTGGCTTTGTCATCACTTTATTTGTAACACTTACTCATCCGCAGTCATTCTGACTCATCTTCACAACTGCGGATTACACATCTTCCTTCCACCATGTTCCATGGTGTTCCATCTGCTTATTTGAACTCCGCTTCATGTACTATATAAACCCCACCATACATTCCGTAGTCCCTAAGCTAGATCTCCTCTGTACTCCCTTGTACTTCGGTACTCCCTGCAATCTAGCCCATTCCTTGACAACCCTTCAGTGGGAAGAACCTCTGGAAGTCCTCGTCCAACTTTTGAGTGGACGCTCTCTTCATCTCTCGTCTCGTTACTCTTCACTAGATTGAGTAACCTTCGCCTCGACATTCGATCGAGCGATATCTGCGGTCGTCACCCTCGACGACATCCTTGTCTCCCGTTGCGACACTTGATCGTAACGTCACCTTCGTCCTCGCTACTGTCATTCTGACGGTATCCTCGTCTTCCCGTGTTTTCAGAGGCTACGCTCGTTCCTACCCGGACCAAGCGTAACACCCCCCATCTCCTACAGCCAGAGCTATCTGTCACATTGACTCTGACCCTGTTCATGATGGACAACTCTATGACTACCTCGACAACTGGGCAGGTCATCGTTTCCCCACCCAGGCTCGAACCCACTACCTGATCAATCAAGTGATCAAATGTGGACAACAATTTGCCCAGATACCCTCCACCATGGTCAAGTCATTCACCACTGTGACTAAACTGGCCATTGAAGCAGACAAAGCCAAACCAAAGGTCCCCCTCCCACTGGAATATTCAGCTTATTCCTCTGTTTTCACCAAAGAATCTGCCGACCATCTCCCCCCATCTCGGCCCTATGATCATGAGATCAACCTCAATGAAACCTTTGTCCCAAAGATAGGAAAAGCCTACCCCTTGACTCCCAAACAATGACAAGCAACAGAGACCTTCATTGAAGAAAATCTTAAGACAGGAAAGATTTAACCCTTCAATTCCCCCCAAGCATCCTCTTTCTTCTTCATCAAAAAGAAAGATGGGGGCCTCCGACCTTGCCAGGACTACTGCTATGTCAACAAACATACTACTCGTGATGCCTACCCCCTCCCCCTCATCTCCAACCTCATCAATAAACTCAAAGGAGCCAATGTCTTTACCAAGTTCGACATTCAATGGGTCTACAACAATGTCTGGATCAAAGATGGTCACCAGTGGAAGACAGCTTTCAACACCCACAAAGGTCTCTTTGAACCCACAGTTATGTTCTTTAGTCTCACCAACTCTCCTGCCACATTCCGACGCTTTATAAACGACTCATTTCGCAACCTCATTGCTGAAGGATGGTTAG
The DNA here is from genome assembly GCA_038090155.1 of Rossbeevera pachydermis. NCBI lineage: Eukaryota > Fungi > Basidiomycota > Agaricomycetes > Boletales > Boletaceae > Leccinum > Leccinum pachyderme. The sequence continues at coordinate 2,502 of JBBPME010000508.1, forward strand.
TCATCTATATGGATGACCTCTTGATCTTCTCCCTGGATAAAGCGACCCATGAAGAACATACCAAACAAGTTCTCCAGCGAATGATGGAGTTGGACATCCATTTTAAGCTCGAAAAATGCAACTTTGCCACTTTCAAGATAGAATACCTAGGAATGATTGTCAAACCTGGACACCTTGCTATGGACCCTGTAAAACTGGCTGGTATCACGGACTGGCCCACTCCTTCAAAGCTCAAAGATATCTGGTCTTTCCTGGGATTTGCAAACTTCTATCGCTGCTTCATCCCAAACTACTCCAATGTCGCCCATCCCCTCATCGACCTCACAAAGAAGACCCAACCTTGGGACTGGTCCCCCACTTGCCAGACTACCTTCAATTCCCTGAAAGCAGCATTCCTTTCAAAACCAATCCTTTCCCTCCCAGACCTATCCAAACCCTTTGCCATCGCCACCAATGCCTCCAAACATGTGACTGGAGGAATCCTCCTTCAAACTGACACCAATGGCAACTGGAAACCCTGCTCCTACCTCTCCCAATCCTTCTCCACTGCTGAATGAAACTATGACATCTATGATTGCGAACTCCTAGCTGTCATCCATGCTCTGAAGTCCTGGCAACAATATCTCCATGGCTTCCCATTTCCTATCCAGGTCTTTACTGACCACAAAAACCTCATCTACTTCCGCCAACCCCAGAAGTTAAATCATTGACAGGCTCGTTGGCTCTTGGACATTGCAAATTTCGACCTTAAACTCATCCATGTACCTGGTAAACTCCTTGCAGTCCTGGATGCCTTATCTCAACGATCTGATCTGATCTCTGACTCTGACACTGACAATGATGATGTCACTCTTCTCCCCCCCACACTCTTTTTAAATCTCATCGACTCAGCCCTCTCAGACAAGATCGCCCTCTCCTCCTCCTCTGACCCCCTTGTCCTGGACTCCCTTCATGCTATCAAAGGTGACCTACCCTCCAAGTTCCACTCTCGTCTCTCCAACTGGCAGTTCGATGCTGGTATCCTCACCTATCAAGAACGAGTCTATGTTCCCAATGATCTTCAGCTTCATCAGTCCATCGTAGCTCGTTCCCATGATCACCTGTCCGCTGGACACCCTGGATACCTCAAAATACATCAACTGGTCACTTCGGAATTCTAGTGGCCTGGCCTGGCCCACTTTGTTCAGAAATATGTCGAAGGTTGTGCTACCTGCCAGCAAAACAAGGTCAATACCCATCCCACTACCCCCCCACTCAACTCCATTGCCTCCTCCTGCTCCTGCCTCTTCCAACAAGTCTCCTGTGATCTGATTACCGACCTCCCTCTCTCTGATGGCTTCAATTCTCTATTGGTCATGGTCAACCATGGTCTTACTAAGGGGGTGATTCTTTGCCCTACTATGAAAACCATCACTGCGAAAGGAATAGCCAATTTTTTCTTTCACAAAGTCTACACCCACTTCGGCCTCTATGACAAAATCATCTCAGATTGTGATTCCCAGTTCACCTCTGCCTTTGCCAAAGAGCTTGCTAGACTCATAGGATACACCCTCTTCCCATGCACAGCCTACCACCCCCAGACCAATGGTGAAACCAAGAGAGTCAACCAAGAGGTAGAGATGTTCCTCCGCATCTACTGCCATGACAACCCCACTGGATGGGCAGAGCATATGTTATGCTTGGTCCAGGTAGGAACGAGTGTAACTTCAAGAAGAAGATCTTGGAACACGAACAAGGGCAAGAAGTCTTGAGAGATGAGGGGATCAAGACAACGAGGAACTAAGGGACTAAGGAAGTCTTGAGGATCAAAGGGATCTGTTATGATTCGGATGGACCCCCCCTCTTTTCTTTCTTTCTTTCCTTTGTTCTCTATGTTCTTCCCTCTCTATCATTGCTTCCATGTATACTTAGTCATCCACAGCTTCTTATTGTTCCTTACTGCGGATTACCTATACCTTCCATCATATTCCATAAAGTTCTATGGCACCATTCTACTAACCAATCATCGTAGTTCTTATTGTTCACTTTTTCTCACTTATAAGCAATTCTCATAGCCTCTAGTTTTCCTAACCTTGACCTCCTCGAGTATCCTCCTAGATACGTCTTGGTGAATATATCCCTTGTCCTTTGAACTCTCTGTGTGACCTTGTCCTGCACTTGAAAGGATGCTTCAACCCTTGAGCTCAATTCAAGCTTCATAAGGTTGTCTTGTCGCTCTCCGAATTTCATCTTCAATCCCTTGACCCTCGAAGAAACCTTGTCGTCTTGATCCCTTTGATCCTCAAGACTCCCTTAGCCCCCTTGAACCTTCATCATCTTGATCCCTCGTTCCTCAAGGCCCCCTTGCCCTCGTCTCTCGCTCCAAGACCTTCTTCTTGAGGCTACACTCATTCCTATCCAGACCAAGTGTAACAAAAGGTCATGGTTCTCTACTTCGAGCCTACCATTATTTGTAGTGCCCCACCATTTTGTCTTTCAACCCCCTCAGACCTTGGAGAGGACCCCCTGCTCCTCCAAACCCACCTCCTGCTTCCCCAGACCCCAGATGACACATTCGTGCTCCCTCTTCCTTAGACTCTGACCAAGGAACCCCACCAGTGTCTCAAACCCCTTCCCCGAGTCCATTCCCCTCACCCAGTCCCCCACCAACACCTCCTACTATGTTCACCATTCCCAGGAACACTGAGCTCTGATTGGGAGCATCCAAAGCCTTCAATGGCTCCTCCACCGAAGCTCAAACCTTCATCAATGCAGTCCAAATGCATCTTCTGGTCAATGAAGCGGTCTATGACACCAAAGTGAAAAGAGTTGCTTATACCCTCTCCTACATGACTGAGGATCAGCCCTTACCTGGGCATCCACCTTTAGAACCAAGGCCCTTGAAGCCCAACCCCCCTCCCTTAGAACTATGGCTGAACTCGTCACCAAGTTCAACACTGCCTTCGTCCACCTGGACACCAAGGCAGATGCTATTGCCTGGCTCTCATCAACCAGGATGACCAAAGACACCTCCCTCACCACCTACATCTCTAAATTCCAAAACCGAGTTGCCCTTAGTGGTATCTCCTCCTCTGATGGCCTGATTGGGTATTTCTCCACAGGGCTCATCTCTTCCCTCATGCGTCGCATCTACTCAATGGACACCCCCCCCCACCACTATCTCTGCATGGTACTCTAAAGCCATTCACTTCCAAACTCAATGGAACCAAGCAGACAATGTTGCGAGCTGCAACAAGAAAACCTCCACCTCCTCCTATGCCCCCTATCATAATGGTTCCTCCACCAGAACGGAGAAAGACCCCAATGCTATGGACATCAACACCATTTGAATTCCCAAGCTCACCCCCCAAGAAAAGAAGCGATGCATTGAACAGAAGCTCTGCTTTAGATGTCGCAAAAGTGGCCATTCAGCCACTACCTGTCCCACCTTCCCCTCAACCAAACCCTTCGAAAAGAAAGTTCAAAGAGTCAAAGAAGAGCCCTCCACCTTATCCCTCCAGGAGATTGAGGATGATGAAGAACTCTCTATTTCCCAAGTATCCCTTTCAGGTTTTTAAAACAGAGGCCCTCCCTGATGCAGGTCCCCTCCATATCTCAAACCAATGTACTTGTAGCCGATAGACAAATGAAATCCATGAATATTCCCCTCCATCTCATTGTCCCTACTCGTGATCTTAAAGACATCAGCAACTTCACCCTCATTGACTCTGGAGCTGATGTCTCCTGCATCAATTGACACTTTGTCAACAAACACAACCTTCCCAAGGAACATCTTCCGCAATCTATCCCAGTCCAAAATGTCGACCAATCCGCCAACAAGAATGGCGACATAAAGTTCACCTGCTCCCTCTATGTTTGCATTGCTGGTCTGCTCCAACAAATCAAGTTCTATGTCATGCGTTGTGGCAAAGAGAACATCATCCTTGGGCTCCCCTGGCTCAGGAAGACCAATCCAATTATTGATTGGGAGAAGAGAACTGTCACCATCAAAACTTCCTGTGATGAAGCAGACAAATTCAACGCCCTCTATAACCAAGAACACCTTCGACATACTGCGAAACTCCGCCCTCCACCCCCTACAGCCAGAGCTATCTGTCACATTGACTCTGACCCTGTCCATGATGGACAACTCTATGACTACTTCGACAACTGGGCAGGTCATTGTTTTCCCACCTGTTACGACTTGCTGTTTCCTTTCTTTTTCTTTGTTCTCACTTCGTTCCTTCGAGTCACTACGCTCGAACCTCATTAGGACTACCCCTTCTCTTTCCCTTTGTCTCTCCTCGTTCCCCTTCGCTCCCCTGAGCTTCTCCTACACTCCCTATGGCACCACCCGCCTCTAGGCCCATACCCTCTGCCCTATTATGTCACCTGCCTCTAGGCCTATACCCTTTGCCTCCACCCTTTGCCCTATTGCGTCACTTGACCCTAGGCCCTTACCCTTTGCCCCGTTAGTCATCCGCAGTCTTCATGACTCATTCCATACTGCAGATTATTCATCTCTCTTACTCATGATGACTCACCTGGGTTCGTTATCAGCTTTCTATTCCATTACTCATCCGCAGTCTTCTTACTCATCCATAACTGCGGATTACACATTCTTCTTATTCATGCTTTGTCACCCGCTTAGTGTACTCTTACTCATCCGCAGTCTTCATGACTCATTCATATGGCAGCTGACACATACCCTTCGGTCATGTTCCATGACCTTCTATTCCCTTAGTATATAAACCCTAGACACTTGTCTTTGTAACACTAAGCTAGAGCTACTCGAATATCACTCGATATATGACCCACTTGCTCTCAGCCCACTCTTGATCCCTCTGAGCATGTGCTGCTCTCTTCGCCCTTCGTCATCCAAAGGTCTACTCCTTAGGACTCCTTAGTCAAAGCCCTTGTGTTACGCTTCGTGGTGAAGCTCTCAAGGCCCCCTTCATCCTTTGTCGTCCAAAGGCCTTCTCTTTCGGACTCCTCTGTCAAATCCTCTTGTTACGCTTTGTGGTGAAGCTCTCGAGGTATCCTTAGTCCTTCGTCGTCCTCAGGTGTTTACCTTTGGACTCCTTGTCCCTTGTCCCTAGCACCCATCGAGTCTACGACCGACCCTACCCGGGTCGGTCGTAACACCACCCAGGCTTGAACCCACTATCTAATCAATCAAGTAATCAAATGTGGACAATGCTTCACCCAGATACCCTCCACCATGGTCAAGTCATTCACCACTGCAACTAAACTGGCCATTGAAGCAGACAAAGCCAAACCAAAAGTCACCCTCCCACTAGAATATTCAGCTTATTCCTCTGTTTTCACCAAAGAATCCGCCGACCATCTCCTCCCATCTCGATGCTATGATCATGAGATCAACTTCGACGAATCTTTCACCCCAAAGATAGGGAAAGCCTATCCCTTGACTCCTGAAGAACGCCAAGCAACTGAGGCCTTCATCAAGGAAAACCTCAAGACAGGGAAAATCCGTCCCTCCAACTCCCCCCAAGCATCTCCCTTCTTTTTCATCAAAAAGAAGGATGGAGGACTCTGATCTTGCCAAGATTACTGCTATGTCAATGAACACACCACTCGTGATGCCTACCCCCTCCCCCTCATCTCCGACCTCATCGATAAACTCAAAGGAGCAAATGTCTTTGCCAAGTTCGATGTTCAATGGGGCTAAAACAATGTCAGAATCAAGGATAGTCATCAATGGAGGGCCACCTTCAATACCCACAAGGGCCTCTTTGAACCCACTGTCATGTTCTTCGGTTTTACCAACTCCCCTGCCACCTTCCAATGCTTCATGAACGACTTGTTTGATGATTTAATAGCTGAAGGATGGTTAGTCATTTATATGGATGACCTCCTGATCTTTTCCCCAGACAAAGCCACCCATGAGAAATGCACCAAATGAGTCCTCCAACGAATGATGGAATTGGACCTCCATCTCAAACTCGAAAAGTGTAACTTTGCCACCTCTGAAGTGGAATACTTAGGGATGATCATTAAACCTGGACACCTCGCTATGGACCCCGTAAAATTGGCTGGTATTGCTGACTGGCCCACCCCTTCTAAGCTCAGAGATGTTTGATCCTTCCTGGGCTTTGCAAACTTTTATCGTCGCTTTATCCCTAACTACTCAAATGTCGCCCGTCCCCTTATTGACCTTACCAAGAAAACCCAACCTTGGGACAGGTCCCCCACTTGCTAGACTGCCTTCGACTCCCTGAAAGCAGCATTCCTTTCTAAACCAATCCTCTCCCTCCCAGACCTGTCCAAACCCTTTGCCATTGCCACTGATGCTTCCAAGCATGCAACCGGAGGAATCCTCCTTCAAATCGACACCAATGGCAACTGGAAACCATGCTCCTACCTGTCCCAATCCTTCTCCCTGGCCAAATGAAACTATGACATCTATGACAGAGAGCTCCTTGCTGTCATTCATGCCCTGAAGTCCTGGCAACAATACCTCCATGGCTCCCCCTTCCCCATCCAAGTCTTTACTGACCACAAAAATCTCATCTACTTTCACCAACCCCAGAAGTTGAATTGTCAACAAGCTCACTGGCTCCTGGATATTGCTGACTTTGATCTCAAGCTCATCCATGTACCTGGAAAACTCCTCGCAGCCCCAGATGCCTTATCTCGTCGACCAGATCTCATCCCTGACTCAGACACTGACAATGACAATGTCACCCTCCTCCCCCCCTCACTCTTTGTGAACCTCATCAACACTGCCCTCTCTGACAAAATCCCACTTTCCTCCTCCTCTAACCCCCTTGTCCTGGATTCCCTTTGTGCTATTGAAGGCAACTTACCCTCCAAATTCCGCTCTCGTCTCTCCGACTGGCAGTTCGATGTTGGTGTCCTCACCTACCAAGGACGAGTCTATGTCCCAACAATCTTCAGCTTCGTCAGTCCATCATAGCTCGTTCCCATGATCACCTGTCAGCTGGACACCCTGGATACCTCAAAACACGTCAATTGGTCGCTTCGGAATTCTGGTGGCCTGGCCTGGCCCACTTTGTTCGGAAATATGTCGAAGGTTGTGCTACCTGCCAGCAGAACAAGGTCAATACCCATCCCACTACCCCCCCACTCAACCCCATTTCCTCTTCCTGCTTCCACCCCTTCCAGCAAGTCTCCTGTGATCTAATTACCAACCTTCCTCTCTCCGATGGCTTGTTGAGCAAACCTAGACACTATACAGCGCCAACTGCCACACTCAAAGCAAGAACCAAAGAATTGAATAAGAACTAGCAATGACAAGGAAACTGTCTATGCGTAATTCGACAAGAACAGAATGGGGAAACATCCTGCTAACTATCCTACTTATATACTATATGCCTTGAGGCTACCATGTATTCGCTATCTATGACGTTGATGGGAATGCTATGCTATGCTAGGCACCATGAGGTGATCCATGAGGCAAACATGCATTTACCATGCACAAGGCTATACGCCATGAGGTGTTATCTATATATACAATGAGGATACCATGCCTATGCAATGCACTATCCATGCTATAACAATGAGGTATGACGTAGTGATCTAGATCGATGATGTCATGGGGCTAGAGCGATGACCAATACTATGCTATCACATGACTATAATTGCTATGTGCGAGCGCTAAGAAGCAGGTGTCTATGTCAATGCTATGACGGGCGGTTAAGCGAGCATCTGATGTGGGCGTCTAAGGACAAAGCCTTGCAAGACGGACAGCTATTCAATGGTTCAATAGCAGGCGCTTTAGGTGGGCGCTTAAGGCAATAACAATGGTTTTGAGGGTTTTATAACATGGCTTCGATTCTCTATTGGTCATGGTCGACCATGGTCTTACTAAGGGGGTAATTCTTTGCCCTACTATAAAAACTGTCACAGCAGAAGGAATAGCCAACATTTACTTCCACAAAGTCTACACCCAGTTCAGTCTCTACGATAAAATCATCTCTGATCATGGCCCACAGTTTGCCTCAGCCTTCGCCAAAGAGCTTGCAAGACTCATTGGATACACTCTCTCCCTGTCCATCGCTTACCACCCTCAAACTGATGGAGAAACCGAGAGGGTTAACTAGGAAGTAGAGATGTTCCTCCACATTTACTGCCATGACAACCCCACTGGATGGGCAGAACACATCTCCCATGCTGAATTTGCCCACAATCACCGCCCCCATTCTGTCACAGGGAAGTCCCTATTCTTTCTCATGATGGGTTATGAACCCCGCTCCTTCCCATCAGTAATCTCCGAGTTCAACATCCCTGCAGTCGAAGCAAGACTTCAGAAACTCTCTGCCACTCGAGATGAAGCCCTAGCTGCCCATGGACTGGCTCATCAAGTAATGAAGGCTCGATCCACTAAGATCTTCAAACCATTCTCAAAAGGAGACAAAGTCTGGCTGGTAGCCAGGAACCTTCGACAATCCTTGGCATCCCCAAAACTTGGAACTAAGCGAGAAGGACCCTTCACTATCACCAACATCCTATCACCAACATCCTATCACCAACATCCTATCCCCAATTACCTATAAACTCCGCCTCCCCAAAACTTGGCACATCCATAACGTGTTCCATGCCTCACTTCTATCTCCGTATCATGAGAACCTCGTCTATGGTCCCAATTTCCCATCGCCCCCCCCAGACCTTGTAAAAGAAGAAGAAGAGTACGAAATTGAGAAGATAGTACAACACAAGGGGCTGCCACAGAAACACCACTTCCTGATCCGATGGAAGGGTTACTCAGCTGAAGAATACTCCTGGGTACCTGACAGGGAACTCAAACACGCCAAAACAGTCTTGGACGCTTACAAAAAAGCCCATCCCTCCGTCTTTTCCCCAAGAAACAAACCCCCCACTCGTCGCTAAACAACTCCACTCGAAATAATGGACTCCACCACCTTTGGCTCCCCCATAGATCTCCCCTTTGCCCACCATCTCCTCTACTTCTCTGAGGAAGGAAATATTGACTTTATCGACTTCCAACTTCATGACCCTCGCCTGGCCTCCATGTTAGAACTCCTCATTGACACAGACTCCCCTCTCCACCTCGCTAGACAGGCTTTTATGCAAAACCTCTGCCTCTCCATCACCACAGATCATATTCCCCCTTCCTTTCTAAGGTCTGATGACCCCTTTGTCCGCCTTTTTGTCTCCATTCTCAAAGAGGCTGCGAAAACTCAAGCCCTCGCCATTCTACTCCTCTTAGACCAGCTGGGCATGGTCGATGCCCTCCTCCATGCAGATAACATCCTTCGCCAACCTTGTTGCCCCCTCCTTGACAGACTCGCTGACGCTCTAATCCCAGATGTCCCTACCACCCTGTCAGCCAGCTCGTCTTCTTTAGACCCTGAGGAACAACAAATGCTTGCGTGTGTTGAAGCAGACTTTGCCCAAGCTGAACAACAGGAAGTCCTAGATGGCAATGAGGTAGTCCTTACTCGGAATCACCCAGACTACCTGTTACGATTCGAGTGAACCCCCCTTCTTTTCTTTCTTTCTTTCTTCCTTTTCACTGTCTATGTCCCCTTCTCTATCACCGCTTTCGTGTATACTTAGTCATCCACAGCTTCTTACTGTTCCTTACTGTGGATTACCTACTCATTCCATCATATTCCATAGTATTCTATGGCACCACTTTTACCGACCAATCATGGTCATTTCTATTGTTCTTTTCTTTATTTATGAGCGATTTCCATTGCCTTTACTTTTCTCTAACCTTGACCTCCTCGAGTATCCTCCTAGATATGTCTTGGAATATATCCTTTGCTCCTTGAAACCTCTGTGTGACCTCATCCTGCACTTGAAAGGACACTTCAACCTCTGAGCTTTTAACCCAGCTTCATAGGTTGTCTTTGTCGCTCTCAGCACTCAGTCTTCGATTCATCAACCCTCGAAGAACCTTGTTGTCTTTATCCCTTCGATCCTCAAGACTCCCTTAGTCTCCCTGGTCCTTAGTCATCTTGATCCCTTGCTCCTCAAGACCCCCTTGCTTGTGCCTTTCACTCCAAGACCTTCTTCTCGAGGCTGCACCTGTTCCTACCCAGACCAAGTGTAACAAAAGGTCAAGGTTTAAACTTTGAGCCTACCGTTGTTTGTAGTGCCCCACCATTTTGTCTTTCAACCCCCTCAGACCTAGGAGAGGATCTCCTGCTCCCCCATACCCACCCCCTTCTTCCCCAATCCCTAGGCGACGTATTCGTGTCCCCACTTCCTCAGATTCCAACCCAGGGACCCCACCAGGATCTCGAACCCCTTCACCAAACCCTTCCCCCTCACCCAGCCCCCCACCCCCTGCTATGTCCACCACCAGAAACACTGAGCTCTGACTGGGAGCACAAAAGGCCTTCAATGGCTCCTCCACCAAAGTCCAGACCTTCATCAACACAGTCCAAATGTACCTTCTAGTCAATGAGACTGTCTATGATACTGAGGTGAAGAAAGTCGCCTATGCCCTCTCCTACATGACCGAAGGGTCAGCCCTTACCTGGGCATCCACCTTCAGGACCAAGGCTCTCGAAGCCAATGCCCCCTCCCTCGGAACTATGGCCAAGCTCGTCACCAAGTTCAAAATGGCCTTCATCCACCTAGACACCAAGGCTGATGCTATTGCCTGGCTCTCATCAACCAGAATGACCAAGGACACCACCCTCACCACCTACATCTCTGAATTCCAGAACCAAGTCACACTCAGTGGTATCTCCTCCTCCAATGTCCTCATAGGATACTTCTCCACAGGGCTTACCTCCTCCCTCATGCGTCGCATCTACTCGATGGACACACCTCCCACTACGATCTCAGCATGGTACTCCAAGGCCATCCATTTCCAAACTCAGTGGAACTGAGCAGACAGTGTTGCTAGTCGCAACAAGAAGGCCTCCTCCCCCTCTTATATCCCTTACCATAATGGTTCCTCCACCAGAATGGAGAAAGACTCCAATGCAATGGATGTCGACGCCATTCACATTCCAAAGCTCACCCCCAAGAGAAAAAGTGATGTATCAAACAAAAGCTCTGCTTTAGATGTCACAAGGGTGGCCACTCAGCCACTACCTGCCCCACCTTCCCGTTGTTGGCAACGCCAAAACCTATACAGGCAATGGACTAGGTCACCACAAAAGATTTAAACAGAGTAGGGAAACTGCTATGGCGGGAATCAACCAGAACAGACTGAGGAGTCTGGCTGGTACTGGCATTGTATATATACTAGTTACATGCTGTGCTACTTGAGGGCAGGTGCTTAGTGAGCACTGACGTAGTGTGAGAGAATCTATCTATATAAGTATATATAAGGTTCTAGAATGTTCTAGACTATGCAATGAGGATACCATGCCTTTAACATGCGCTATCCAGGAGGTATGACATCATATGTGTCTAGACCCAGGTCACGTGATGTGATATGATAAGATCGAGCGCTTGATTGATAAGATAAGATTGGCGCGCGCTTAGATAAGATAAGATAAGATAAGCTGGCGCTAAAGCTAGGTTGCAAGACGAGGGTTGTAACACCTGTCGACCAAACCCTTTGAAAAGAAAATTCGAAGAGTTAAAGAAGAACCCTCCACCTCATCCCTCCAGGAGATTGAGGATGATGAAGAAACCTCTGTTTCCCAAGTATCCCTTTCGGGTTTTTAAAACGGAGAACCTTCCTGACACAGGCCCTTTCCATATCTCAAACCAATGTACTTGTAGCCGATAGATGAATGAAATCCATGCATATCCCCCTTCATCTCGTCATCCCTACTCATGATCTCAAAGACGTCAAACCTTCGCCCTCATTGACTCTGGAGCAGATGTCTCCTGTATCAATTGGAACTTTGTCAATAAGCATAACCTCCCCAAGGAACACCTCTCCCATCCCATCCCAGTCTGAAATGTCAATGAATCTACCAACAAAAATGGCAACATAAAGTTTACCTGCTCCCTCTATGTTCACATTGCTGGTCTGCTCCAACAAATCAAGTTCTATGTCATGCATTTTGGCAAGGAGAACGTCATCCTTGGACTGCCCTGGCTTCAGAAAACCAATCCAGTGATCGATTGGACAAAGAAAAATGTCACCATTAGAACCTCTTGCGACGAAGTGGATGAGCTCAATGCTCTCTATAACCAAGACCACCTCAGACACAATGCAAAGCTCCGCCACCCACTGCTAAAGCCATCTACCACATTGACTCTGATCCTGTCCACGATGGACGACTCTATGACTACCTTGATGACTGGGCAGGCCATTGTTTCCCCACTCAAGCTCAAACCCACTATCTGATCAATAGAGTAACCAAGTGTGGACAACGCTTCACCCAGATACTGTTACAAACCCTTTTTTGCAACCTAGCTTTAGCGCCAATTTATCTTATCTTATCTTATCTAAGCGCGCGCCAATCTTATCTAATCAGCAAGCGCCCAAATCTATATCTTATCGTGTCACGTGACTCAAGTCTAGACCACTATGATGTCATACCTCATGGCTAGCGCATGCTAAAGGCATGGTAGCCACATGTTGTAGTTCTAGA
>JBBPME010000509.1:0-14946 GCA_038090155.1 Rossbeevera pachydermis
ACTGCATCTACTGGAGTTCATCAATTATGGAAAAGAGGAGTGGAGCAGTGGAGTAAGATTTCTGTGGAACAGTGTTAGAAGTGGATAGAAAGCATACCCAGAAGGATTGAAGCAGTTGTAAAGGCCAAGAGAGCTCATACCAAGTACTATATATCCAAATGTTTATAAAGTCAAAAAACTGTCTCAATGAGCCGACATTTTGAAATAGCTGCCATCCCTTTGAATGTTAACTAAATCTCTTCATTATTTGATCAGTGGAAAGCCAGAAGTCAGTACTTCATTTGATACACTAACGACCTTAGGGCTAGTATTAGGAGTGTTGTGTTCAGGGATGAATACTCCCAAATGGCCAAATATTGGAACAGTTTTTTGAGCCACTGTATATCCTTGTGTAGTAGCATAGAAAAATGCAATATGGACATTTGTGCCTGCTCCAAGTGTGCACACCATAAGCAAGAGGCTAAACAACTTTGGATCCTTGACTCCGGTGCTTCAATGCACTTTACCTTCCTAAGGGATGCTTTCATGGACTACACAGAACTTAAGAAAGGACACCAGCTACCCGTACAAACAGCAGCAGGTGCCATCTTCGTAGTTGGAATAGGCAAAGTGTGTTACGCTTGGTCCGGGTAGGAATGAGCGTAGCCTCTGTGGGTCTGGAGACAGGGGTATCAGCTAGGTAGACGATGTGAAGGCAAGGGTATCGTCGAGATTAAAGGTCTGGATGAGAGACAAGGATGCTGTTGGGGGAGACAGCCGCAGGTATCGCTTGATCGAATGTCGAGGTGAAGGTTACTCAATCAAGTGAAGAGTAACGAGGCGAGAGATGAAGAAAGTGTCCACTCAAAAGTAGGACAAGGACTTCCAGAGGTTCTTTCCACTGAAGGGTTGTCAAGGGATGGGCTAGATTGCAGGGAGTACCGAAGTACAAGGGAGTACAGAGGAGATCTAGCTTAGGGAATACGGAATGTATGGTGGGGTTTATATAGTACAAGGGGTGGAGTCTGAATAAGCGGATGGAACACCATGGAACATGGTGGAAGGAAGATGAGTAATCCGCAGTTGTGAAGATGAGTCAGAATGACTGCAGATGAGTAAGTATTACAAACGAAGTGAGTCATGATGAGTCATATGAAGGAAATGATGACTAAGCGATGGGTTAAGGGTATTATGTCATCATAGAAGAAAGAAGAGGTCAGAGCATGGTTCAAATGCAGAGACTCGGTAGTCCGTAGTGAGAACGAGAGAAAAGAGAAAGAAACAAGCGAATCATAACACCTACATTCTCATGGCTAAGGAGAATCGAACCATCAACCGCGTCATCCGCGGTGTCTGTCACTTCGCGCCCCTGGGGTCCCCCATCTGTGCTAAGGTTACCTCTGCAACTGAGCTAGCCATGGCCGCTGAGAAGGCAAAACCACCTCCCATCCTCCCTTCCAAATACTCGGAATACACTTCAGTCTTCTCTAAAGATGTCTCAGACCATGTCCCCCCTTCACACCCCTATGACCACGAGATCAATCTTAATGAGTCCTTTACTCCCAAGATTGGGAAACTCTACCCCTTCTCTCCTGAGGAACGGAAAGTCACTGACGACTTCCTTGAGGAGAATCTCCGATCTGGGAAACTCTGCCCCTCAAACTCCCCCCAGGCCTCTCCCTTCTTCTTTGTAAAGAAAAAGGATGGTAAACTTCGCCCCTGCCAAGACTACCGTTACGTTAACGAACATACCATTCGTGATGCATACCCTCTCCCCTTAATCTCCAACCTCATCAACAAACTAAAAGACACTAAAGTCTTCACCAAGTTTGACATCCGTTGGGGATATAACAATGTCCACATCAAAGACGGACACCAGTGGAAGGCCACCTTCATCACACATAAAGGCCTCTATGAACCCACAGTCATATTTTTTGGCCTTTGCAACTCCCCTGCCACCTTTTAGTGATTCATGAATGACTCGTTCCGAGATATGGTCGCCAAAGGCTGGCTCATTATCTACATGGATGACCTCCTCATCTTCTCCCCCGATGATGCTACCCACACGGAGCACACCGAACGCATCCTTCAAAGGATGCAAGAACTCGACCTTCACCTTCGACTCTCCAAATGCAACTTTGCCACCAAAGAAGTCGAATACCTTGGAATAATCATCCAACCAGGACAGATCACTATGGATCCCGTCAAACTTGATGGAACCGCCTCCTGGCCTATGCCTACAAAAGTCAAGGAAGTCTGCTCCTTCCTTGGCTTCGCCAATTTCTACCGCCGGTTTATCCCGGACTACTCCACTGTTGCCCATCCCCTCTTGGATCTAACCAAGAAAAACCTTGCCTGGTCCTGGACCCCTGCCTATGAGCAGGCATTCCAATCCCTGAAACAGCTCTTCCTTGCGAAACACGTCCTTCATCTCTCTGATCTCTCCGCTTCCTTGGCCATCGCTACAGATGCCTCCAAATATGCTACTGGAGCTATCCTTCTCCAGACCGACTCCAATGGTGACTGGCACCCCTGTTCGTACCTCTCCCAGACGTTCTCCGCAGCAGAACAAAACTATGATATCTATGATTGTGAACTCCTCGCCATCATCCGCACCCTGAAAACCTAGAGACACTATCTCCATGGTTCTTCCTTCCCTGTGCAGGTCTTCACCGACCATAAAAACCTCACCTACTTCCACCAGGCACAACACCTAAACCACCGTCAAGCCCGATGGCTCCTTGACCTCTCTGACTTCGATCTTATGATCATACACGTCACTGGTAAACTCCTTGCCGGTCCAGATGCCCTCTCCCGCCGCCCTGACCTTTGTCCTGATGTCTCTGACAACGATGACATGGTCCTCCTCCCCAACTCTCTCTTTGTTCATCTCATCGACACCGCCTTGAACTCCCATATTGCCTCCTCCTCAAAAGACAATCCCCTCGTTTTGCAGGCCCTCCAAGCATTGGATGGACAGATTCCCCCTGCATTTCGGTCTCATCTCGCTGACTGGCAATTTGAAGCTGGTGTCCTCACTTACAAGGGACGTGTCTATATCCCTCCTGATGACTCTCTCCGCCATTTTATTCTGGAATGCTGTCATGACCACCTCACTGCTGGTCACTCTGGCTATCTAAAAACTCGTCAACTTGTCGCTGCTGAATTCTGGTGGCCCGACCTTGCTCAATATGTCCAAAAATATGTTGAAGGCTGTGCTCTTTGCCAACAGAACAAGGCAAACACCCATCCTACTGTTCCCCCACTCTCGCCTATCAAGTCTTCATGCTTCCGTCCATTCCAACAGGTCTCTTGTGACCTTATCACCGATCTCCCCGCATCCGCCGGCTTTGACTCTCTCTTGGTCGTGGTTGACCATGGGCTTAGTAAGGGGGTAATTCTATGCCCCACAAAGAAAACCATCACTGCCAAAGGGATAGCCTCCCTTTTCTTTCACAAAGTCTACACTTGCTTCGGTCTTTATGACAAAATTATATCTGATCACGGACCTCAGTTTGCCTCCTCCTTTGCTTGTGAACTCGGACGCCTCCTCGGTTATGACCTCTCCTTGTTCACTGCGTACCACCCACAATCGGATGGTGAAACTGAATGTGTTAATTAGGAAGTGGAAACGTATCTCCGTATCTTCTGTGGAAGCAACCCCACCTTGTGGTCAGATCTGATCTCCCATGCCGAATTTGCGCACAATCACCACCCTCACTCTGTCACCAGCAAATTCCCATTCTCCCTGATCCTCGGTTTTGAACCTCATGCTCTTCCCTCGGTTATCTCCGATACCAATATCCCCACCATCGAAACTCGTCTCAAAGACCTTGCCGCCACTCGCAATGAAGCTCTTGCCTCCCACGAACTTGCCAGACAAGTCATGGCCTCCCACTCCAACAGATGCTTCATTCCCTTTGTCCTTGGAGACAAAGTCTGGCTTGAAGCCAGGAACCTCCACCGCACCATGACCCACTCGAAGTTCGCCCCGAAACGTGAGGGACCCTTTACCATCACCAAAGTCCTATCACCGATCACCTATAAACTCCACCTCCCTAAAACATGGAAAATCCACGACACGTTCCACGCCTTGCTTCTTACCCCTTACCACGAGAACTCCATCCATGGGAAAAACTTCCCTGCACCACCCTCAGAACTTATAGAAGAAGAAGAAGAATATGAAATTGAACACATCTTATGTCACCACAGAATTCTGTCTTGCTGCATGTTTCTGATCCGATGGAAAGGATATTCTGCCAAAGAAGACTCGTGGATTGCCGAGTCAGAGTTGTGGCATGCGAAATCACTTCTCTCTAGTTATAAAAACCTCCATCCCCTTGCCTTCCCTCTTTCTTCCCCACCCCCATCGTCTTCTAACAAAACATCACAATGTTCCTAACCCTCTCGAAACTCATCATCTGCTATGGCCATCGAATTTACTCCCTCCACTGTTTCCTCTTCCTCACCCTCTGTCTCTTCATCTCCTTTAGATACTATGTCCTCCATCGCCCAAGCCGGCTGGGATAACCAGTCTAACTCTGACGTCCTTGCCCCCATCTCCATCGCTACCACTCCATCCTCCCGCCTTCCTGAACCTGTCCTCTCTGTCAACGTTCCCCTCTATGCTAACCATCTTAGGGATGACTTCCCTGACGACGAGTACATCCACTTGCTTAATCACCTCATCACCAACTCCTGCCTTGCCTCTTCCATTGCAGCTTATCTGGATGTAGGCTCACTACTCTACTCATTATACCACGCCTACCTCCAGTGTGAACGGCTCACTCCCATCGCATCCCATGTCACTGCCCAGGCCCATGTTGGATTCATCAGATCCCTACTCTCCATCATTTGGAATGAACTCCATGGCGCCCTCTCCATTGCCCTATACTAACTAGGCATGGGAGAATTCTTACAGGACCTTGACAGGTACCTAGCCAAGCTACATTGTCAACAGTGCATCCCATCCCCCCATACCCCATCTGCATCATCATCCCCTCTGGGAACCGAGGAAATCAATGCTCTTGATTGAGCTGAAGCCCACTGGACTGGTAACAACGGCGAAAATCCCATTCCCTATACCCACCCTCATTATCATGAAGCCTGCTACCACTGCCACTGTCTGGGACACATGCGCGCAGACTGCCCCTTTACCAATGTCCCACCTGCCTTCAGTGGCGACCCGGCCATCCACAAACCCACTGTCCACTTAGACGCCCTCCTGGCATCCCGTCTCCTGCTTCATCCCCCCAGTCCTCTCGATCCTCACGATCCAGTCGCTTCTCTCAATGCTTCAACCACATGCGTCCTGTCCCTCCTCCTCGTCGACGCCGTTCTCTGTCTGCTAATAACACCTTGGTCGACAATGACCCCTGGGATGACACGGCTTACACCAATGTCACTGGTTCTCCCAGCCCCTCATATGGAAACTTCTAGTTCTTTGCTGGTAGCTTGGATTTAGTAGGGGGGTAATGTTACGTTTCATTGTTTCTTTCATTCTTTTTCACTTGTTCTCACTATGGACTACAAAGTCACTGCATTCAAACCATGCTCTGACCATTTCTTTCTTCTATGATGACATAATACCCTTGACCCATCTCTTAGTCATCATTTCCTCCACATGACTCATCTGCAGTCAGCATGACTCATCGTGACTCATCTGCAGTCAACATGACTCATCATGACTCACTTTATTTGTAATCATTACTCATCCGCAGTCATTCTGACTCAGCTTCTGCACTGCAGATTACTCATCTTCCTTCCACCATGTTCCATGGTGTTCCATCAGCTTAGTCATCTTCATTTCCGTTGTACTATATAAACCCCTCCATACCTTCCATATTCCCTAAGCTAGATCTCCTCTGTACTCCCTTGTACTTTGGTGCTCCCTGCAATCTAGCCCATCCCTTGACAACCCTTCAGTGGGAAGACCTCTGGAAGACCTCGTCCTACTTTTGAGTGGACGCTCTCTTCATCTCTCACCTTGTTACTCATCACTTGATTGAGTAACCTTCACCTTGACATTCAATCAAGCAATACCTGTGGTCGTCACCCTTGACGACACTCTTGTCTCTCATTGCGACACTTGATCATAATATTACCTTTGTCCTTGCCACTGTCACTCCAACAGTATCTTCGTCCTCCTGCGCTCACAGAGGCTATGCTCGTTCCTACCCGGACCAAGCATAACAACTGCTACATAGCAGTCCACCCCACCATCATCATTGAGCGACTACCAATTGTCGAAGTCAAGTACGACCCCAACAACACTACCCTGTTCCCTGATATCAAACAAGAACCAGAAGACGATTATCCTCTCTGGTTACAAGAACAACTCAACTGTTATAACTCGCTTGTTTCTTTCTCTTTTTCTCTCGTTCTCACTATGGACTACTGAGTCTCTGCATTCAAACCACGCTCTGACCTTTTCTTTCTTCTATGATGACATAATACCCTTAACCCATCACTTAGTCATCATTTCCTTCACATGACTCATCCACAGTCAACATGACTCATTATGACTCACTTTATTTGTAATACTTACTCATCCGCAGTCATTCTGACTCATCTTCATAACTGCAGATTACTCATCTCCCTTCCACCATGTTCCATGGTGTTCCATCAGCTTAGTCATCCTTCATTTCCTTGTACTATATAAATCCTTCCATACCATCCGTATTCCCTAAGCTAGATCTCCTCTGTATTTCCTTGTACTTCGTCTCCTGCAATCTAGCCCTTCCTTGTCAACCCTTTAGTGGGAAGAACCCTCGAAAGTCTTCATCCTACTTCTGAGTGGATGCTCTTGACTTGTAATCCTCCATTTGATTGGATTACCTTCGTCTCGACATTCGATCGAGTGATACCTGCGGTCGTCACCCTTGACGACATCCTTGTCTCTCGTTGCGACACTTGATCATAATGTTACCTTCGTCCTTGTCACTGTCTTTCTGACAGTATCCTTATCCTCCTGTGTTTTCAGAGGCTATGCTCGTTCCTACCCGGACCAAGCGTAACATCAACTGCTTCCCTCTCAATCCCAACCACCCTCCCATCTTCCACAACCACTCATTATGATTATATGCCACAGAACGAGAAATATACATACATCACAACAATGTCCGGGTACAGCATGGACCCCGCTTCCCCTCCCCGCCGCCACAGATCCCCCACCTCTACGCCTCGGGATCTACAATCAGGCGCCCTAGAGCGCCAATTAACATTAATGCAGCTCCTGCTGGAGCAAATGCAACAAGGGCTAGCTTGAGCTGAACAAAGAGCAAACGATGCCAAAGTCCGGGCATAAGAGGCCCTAGACCGATTGGATCAAGGCCCCCTCTCCGCCACTCCCTCCGCTTACAAGGGAAAAAGAGCTGAGATTATCCCAGACCCCGGCCTCTATGATGGGTCCTATCAAAAATTTGATGAGTGGTGGACAAAGATGCCGGTCTTTTAGAAGGCCAATAAGGAGCTCTTCACCTCCACCTCGAATTGGACATTGGCGGTGCTCTCACGTATAGGGGTAGACTCAGGAGAAAAAGATAAAAATGGGGCTGGCGCATGGGCCAGAAATGAAATTAAAAAGTATCGCTTGGCTTCGGCCACCTTCCCCTCAAGTTTGGCGCTTGAGAAAACCTTATCGGACTGTTTTTCCAAATTGGGAACGAAAAAGACATTGCTACCAACTGGCTTCTTAATAAGGAGCAAGAAAAGAATAAGAGGACACAAGTCTTCTTGACACAATGGCTAGCTTTATATGTCCAAGCAGGTTGTGATCCCACTATGGGCATAACTTTACTTGAACAAGGAGTCCGGCAGGATATCATCTGCCACATATTCATGCAGTCGGAACGACTGGCTACTTGTTACAAACTCCCCTAAACCGAGCCTACTCGATTGAATATAGTCATTGAAATATTGTATTGGCACCCATGATAAGCGCACACCATAGTTATAGACACCCACCTCATAAGCACTCGCACCATTGCTCTTGTCATTGTCTTAAGCGCTCGTATAGATGCTTAACATAGATGCGCACTATTGGCGCTCATTGATAGACTTGTCATTACAACATTGATAGTCATGTGATCTATGACGTCACACATGGATTGGTCATTGGTTCAAGACCATGACATCATTGCATAGCATTGCATTGCATTGGTCATTATGACATCATAGTCCTCATTGATACCTCATGGTTATAGCCTGGAAGAGCACGAACGTTATGCATGTTGCCAGATAGCTCGATATAGGCATAGTGGATTTAAGATCCCTATCTTGATAGACCCCGATTGGATCTCGATGGTATCTCCTCGGATCTCGATTGCATCTCGATAGATCTATAGATTGCCGATGGATCGGATCTCTGCCACATAGTCACACGGCAGGATTTCTCGTGCTGCCACACCTCGTTGTTACCATGTGGGCATTGCCTTGCATAGCCTAGATAGTACATAGCCATAGATAGATTGATCCCGATGATGGACACATATAGTATAGCATAGCATAGTACAGCCATAGGCTGATAGTATATAAGGACCTGGGTTTCTTCATAGTTCCCTAGTCTTTTCTTCTTGGGTTTCTTGTCTAGTCCTCCTGAGACTGGTCCCTTCCCTCCTCCTGATTGGCTCCCTTGATTGGCTCGCTCATCGCCCCTCTCGTTGTACTTGCTCGTTATAGCTCGTTATAGTCGACGTCACCATTTCCTTATAAGGTACATGGTGTCCTCAATATTGATTGACAGATTGTTATAGGCATATTATACCTTGGTGATGCGCCTCTTTGTGAGTGCCTCCCGAAGGTCACATGATTGTTACGGCATATAGTTCTCGGTCTGATTAACTGGTGCCCATGTGATATTGGATCTTTATATAGTATTGGGTCACCATTGATTGTTACTCATAGATCATAGTTCATTAGCTAGGTATTGTACTTACAGATATCCCTACACATAAGGTACTGGTATCTCTAGCTAGTAGTTATTCTTGGGTCTCCGTCTTGACTCCCTAGTGGACACGCCCTTTGGGCCTCTACTTTGTATATTGCTAGTCCGGGTATTTTGTTGCCCTTATTGATTGTTTTCCCATTGTTTGCTCTATTGATTGTGTGGCCAGGGCTATTGACATCGTTGTTGAGGCGTCGCCAACACTACTCTGGGTGACTACATTGGCACCATCCAGAAGTATGCCATCACAATAGAGTCCTTTGAGACTCGCTTCAACCAAGGAGCCAACCATCATTGGGATCCGAATGCAATGGACATTGATGCTGTCCACACTTCATGGCAGCAACCATTGGCCTATGGTGTAGGAGATCTCAAGGCCACATACGCGACAGCGGCAGCAACACTGCAAAATTCTATCAATGCAATCAGCTGCTTCAATTGTGGCAAAGACGGTCACCGAGCACGTGACTGTAAATCAGCATCCACTCAGTGCTCAGAATGCGGGTTCTCATGTGGAGGACACCGAAAACAGTGCTCAAAATTCAGAAAGATGGCTCACGTCGTGGAGACCACCACATCAACAAACAACCTGTTCTTGCAGCCGCCCACACCTTCCTGGCAGAAGGCGATTCAGGGCTTGGACTTAGAGGCCGCTAGGGCCTATTTTTGTGACATGGAAGTGACTTCAGGAAAAGCCCAGTGAGGTCCTTATCGGGTAAGGTACCCTCACCCCAAACGGACACCTTTTCTTTACCAATATCTGTTTCTTTACATACTCGACGCCTAAATAGTGCTAGTACAACTTCATTTTCTTTACCTTGTAAAAATAGTTTTAGTCTTCTTAATTCCAATGAATCTTTATCTATATTTAGTTTCCCATCATCTCGAAGTAGTAGCCTACCAGATGAAATAACCGAAGCAGCATTCTCGAAAGAGCATGGTCACCAGGAAGTGACTCTTAATTCTGCTATAAAAGAAAAAAATAAAATTTCCCTTCCAAACCCAATGGATCAAAAAGTGCGCACCCTCAAGCCACTAAGGGAAATACTCCTAAAAATCGATATAATCCAAAAAGAGAAAAACATTATCGTAAACGCCTTACTAGATAGCAGCGCCAATGGAATATTTATCGATATGGAATGGGCCAAGAAAAGTCGTATTCCTTTCACCCCTCTTGAAAATGTGGTGCCTGTCTACAACGTGGACGGAACTATAAACTCCATTGGAGGTATCACATATACTTGTAACCTTATCATAGACTATCAGGGACATCGCGAAAAAGTAACAGCCAATGTTACCAATCTTGGTAGAAATCAAATGATTCTAGGATATACATGGTTAAGGGATCACAATCCCTCTATTGATTGGATACAAGGGCATGTACTCATGGACAGATGTCCTACATCATGTAAAGCATTGAAAAACATATATGGGAATAGGATGGACGAACAAGAACGCATAGCCAATACATATACAGATCAGTTTATGCTACCAGATCCTAAATCTGAAGATGCCTTTAAATTGGTACCTGAACAATATAGAGAATATCTGGATGTCTTCTTGGAGAAAGTGTCTGAATGCCTCCCTGAATGAAAAGCTTGGGACCACGCGGTAGATCTTAAACCCGATTTTGTGCCCAAAAAGGGAAGAATGATCCCGCTAGGCCCCGCTAAACAAGATGAGGTCAAGGCATTTGTAAATGATCAATTGAAAAAGGGGTACATCCGACCCTTTAAATCTCCCAAACTTCTCCCATATTCTTTATACCAAAGAAGGATGGCAAGAAGAGAATGGTTATGGATTATAGATACCTCAATGAAGGCACGGTTAGAAATAACTACCCCCTTCTGTTGATTTCACAAATCATAGGTAAATTAAAAGGAGCTAAGCTCTTCACCAAAATGGATCTGAGATGGGGATATAATAATGTCTGCATTAAAGAAGGAGATGAATGGAAAGGAGCTTTTGTTTGTCATCTCGGAGCCTATGAACCAACCATGATGTGCTTCGGCATGTGTAATAGTCCGGCCACATTCCAACAAATGATGAATGATATCTTTGTGGATATGGACGATATTATCATAGTATATATTGATGATTTATTAATCTTCTCGAAACATAACGATGTAAACAAACATCGTGAAGCAGTACAAAGAGTACTTCAGAAACTTTGCGAGAATGATTTATTCATAAAACCATCAAAATGTTTCTTCGAAGTCACAAAAGTAGACATGTTAGGGATGGATGTGTCAGAAGCAGGAATTTCGATGAGCAAGAATAAACTTGATGGAATTGCATCTTGGCAGGTTCCCCATAACGTTAAGGGAGTGAGAAGCTTCTTGGGACTTGCTAATTTCTATCATCAGTTCATCGAGAACTACTCTTTAATTGTGCACCCCTTACATGACTTAACTAAAAAAGATCAACCCTGGTGCTGGGGAAATGCACAACACATCATGTTTGATAAATTAAAAGAAACATTCACCACAGCACCTATATTGGCATATCCGGATGACATGACCCCTTATCATGTCGAATGTGATGCCTCAGAATTCACTACAGGTGCTGTATTGTCTACCCTTAAAGGGGATAAATGGCACCCCGTCGCATATATGTCTCATTCTATGATGAAAGAAGAAAGGAATTATCTGATTGCTGATAAAGAGATGTTGGCAATCATTTGATCATTAGAACAATGGAGACACCACCTAGAAGGAGCTTGACACCAGTTTGAAGTTTGGACAGATCATAAGAATCTAACATATTTTATGAAAGTGCAAGATCTGAGCAAGTGTCAGGCTCGATGGGCTCAGTATTTATCTCGTTTCGATTATTTATTAGTGAATAAACCAGGAGTGTCAATGGGAAATGCAGATGCCTTATCAAGAAGAGAGGATCATAGTATAGGAATAGAAAACGATAACAAAAATACCGTCATGATAGATAGTTCCAAAATATGTAGTATAGTAGAAATAGAGCTATTGTTGGCAATGACAAATCCTATACAGGAAATGCACTAGGTCACCACCAAGATACTAGGACTTAGAGAGGGGACTATTGATGATCGGAAATCAACCAGAAGAGACTGGAGTGTCTGGCTGGCACTGGTATTGTTATATACTACTATACATGAGGTGGCCATGAGGCGTACTTTAGGGCAAGTGCTCAGTAAGTGATGACGTCTTGTGAGATAAACTACTATATATGTACTAAGTGTTCACACACTTGTGGGAACGGTGGTCTAGAACTACAACATGAGGCTACCATGCCTTTAGCATGCACTAGCCATGAGGTATGATATCATAGTGGTCTAGACTCGAGTCACGTGACACGATAAGATAAAGTCGAGCGCTTGATTGATAAGATAAGATAGACGCGCGCTTAGATAAGATAAGATAGGCCAGCGCTAAAGCTAGGTTAAAGAATGAGGTTTGTAACATTACCCCCTTACTAAGGGTGAGATTCCAGATCACGAATAAGAACTACCGCAAACAAGCCACCCAAAAGCGCACAAGCAGGAACGGCGATCAATACTCGGTGGAACCAGAGGTATAATTAATCAATGGGGTATTAAAAACACTCTGAAACAAGGCTCGAGACATGTTAAGTCGTTGAGGAGCGCTGGGATTCTTCTTGTGAAACAAGGCAATAGCATCTTTTCCATGCTTGACAATAGAGGAAGTGGCTTCCCAGGTACGATCAGAGTCATCATAACCTTTCCAATGAATCAAGTATTGGAAACCGCGACCAATAGGTTGAGAATCCACAATGTAGTCAATCTCAAATTCTTCATGACCTTCATCGTCAACAGAGATAGGACCTGGACATATAGTGGGCTGTCCATCCAGAGGTTCAATGTACAATTTAACGTGTGAGACATTCACGATGTTACGTGCGGTAATAGATTTTGGGAATAATAATTCCACAGAGTTCGTGTACACGTTTGTGACCTGATAAGGTCCAATCCATTTCTCGGTTAACTTTTGAGAGGGTTGATCAGCGATAGCAAAGTGTTCTGATGACAATAGAACAAGATCTCCGATTTTATATTTAGGAGCTTCTGATCGAGATTTATCGGCATATAAGGACATTTTAGCACGAGTTTTCTCAAGATTTGCCTTGGCAGACTCCAAATTTGAGGTCATGTCTGACGTGAATGCTTCTGCAGCAGGTGATTTCACTGTTTTAGGTTCTATGCCCATTTGGGGAGTAAATGTCTTTGTAAGCTGAAAGGGAGTAAACCCTGTAGACGATGATTTCGTATTGTTGAAATTAAATTGTGCTAAAGTGAGCCATTCTACCCATTGCGATTGCTTTCTGCGGCAAACAAGCGGAGATATTGGTTCAATTCTCTATTAACATGCTCTGTTTGGCCATCGGTTTGAGGGTGATAGGCTGTAGACATTTTCTTTTCTATTTTCAACAGTTTGAGAAGATCTATCATCATTTGTCCTGCAAATTGCAAACCACGGTCTGATACGATAGAATCCAGCAATCCATGATGTTTCCATACATAGTCTTTGTACAGTTGCGCAGTTTTCTGTGCAGTAACAGATTTAATTGTTGGAATTAGGGCGACTTCTTTAGAGAAGTGATCCACTACAACCAGCACGCTATCATATCCATGTGATTCAGGAAATCCCGTGACAAAGTTAGCTGAGATGTCTTTCCAAGGTCCGGATGCTATTGGTAAGGGTTGCAGTTTTCCTGAGGTGCTATATTCGAAGGCTTCATATGGGCACATTGATCACAAGATTTGCAATAAGTTTCTATGTCAGCTTTCATGCCAGGCCACTTGTAGTAGCGAGCTATTAATTCTTTGGTTTTATCTAGGCCTTTATGTCCGGCGAGTGGATGATCATGAAATTGTGTCATTACTTCTAAACGCAAGTTCCTAGGTACCCATATATTTCCATCATATTCCCATAAACTATCTTTGTAAACTGATCCTTCTGCTATTGTATGTTTCGTTTGTTCTATTTTTACTTTATCAAAGAGTTCGATTTCTTTTACACTACGTATTTTTGAGCTATCTATCATGACAGTATTTTTATTATCGTTTTCTATTCCTATACTATGATCTTCTCTTCTCGATAAGGCATCTGCTTTTCCCATTGCTGTGCCTGGTTTGTTTACTAGTAAATAATCAAAATGCGATAAATATTGTGCCCATCTAGCTTGTTGCTTGTTCAGATCTTGTGATTTCATAGAGTACATGAGGTTTTTATGATCTGTCCATACTTCAAACTGATGACGAGCACCTTCTAGATGATGTCTCCATTGTTCAAGAGAGCGAATAATTGCTAACATTTCTTTGTCTGCATTAGGGTAGTTTCGTTCTTCTTTAGTCATGCTATGAGACATGTATGCGACGGGGTGCCACTTGTCTTCCTTAAGGGTTGACAATACTGCACCAGTTGCGAATTCTGATGCGTCGCATTCGACACGATAAGGGGTCATGTCATCCGGATATGCCAAGACTGGCGCTGTCGTAAACTGTTCTTTTAATTTATCAAAAGCTATTTGTTGTGCATTTCCCTAGCACCAGGGTTGATCTTTCTTTGTTAAGTCATGCAAGGGACGTGCAATCAAGGAGTAATTCTCAATAAAGCGGCGATAGAAATTGGCTAGTCCCAAGAAGCTTCTAACTCCTTTAACATTGTGGGAAGCAGGCCATGATGCAATTCCATCAAGCTTATTTTTGCTCATCGAGATTCCATCTCCTGATACATCCATTCCAAGCATGTCTACTTTTGTGACTTCAAAGAAGCACTTTGATGGTTTCACAAATAGGTCATTTTCACAAAGTTTCCGAAGTACTCTTCATACTGCTTCGCGATGTTTAACCACGTCATTGTGTTTCGAGAATATCAATAAGTCATCGATGTATATGATTACTATATCTTCATCCTTGGCAAAAATGTCGTTCATCATTTGCTGGAATGTCGCGGGTGTTACGATTCATACGGACCCCCATCTCTTTTTCCTTCTCCTTCTTTCTTTCGCTCTCTATGTCTATCCCT
>JBBPME010000510.1:0-14938 GCA_038090155.1 Rossbeevera pachydermis
AACCTAACCTAACCTCCAGCCCTTCTGAGTGTCCGAGTACCCCATGAAAATAGTTCGTTTTCCTTTCGGATCAAGTTTGCACCGTGCTGGGGAGTCGTTTAGCACGTATGCAGTGCAACCGAAACGATGGAAGTGGGAGATGTCAGGTTTTTGCCCATAACACTTTTTGTAGGAAGTGGTGTCCTTAAGAGAGTGAGTGGAGTGGCGGTTCTTTGTGTATGCGATGTAGTTTGCACCTTCTGCCCATAGAAAGAGAGGCAGACTGGAGTCGATGAGGACGGTACAAACTCGGTCCATGATTGACCGGTTTTGGCATTCAGCGATACCATTTTGCTCAGGAGTCCGAGGTGTGGTCGACTCCCAGTGGATCCCGCATTGTTTCATATAGATGATCCACGGTGTGTTGAAGTATTCACTGCCGTTGTCCATTCGGAATTGCTGGATGGTGGTGCCACTGGTGTTCTCGATCTCGGTCTTCCACTCCTTGAATGTGTCAAATGTGTCACTCTTTTTGCATAGGAATATGACCCAGACCCATCGGGTGTAGTCGTCTGTTAGCATCATCATGTAGTGCAAGCCTGAATTAGTTTGGACAGATGCAGGACCCCATAGATCTGAGTGGATGAGGGCAAGAAAACGGCTTGTTTTGCCACTCTTCGACACCAGGAATGATGATCAGGTAGTCTTGCCCATTGCGCATGACGGACAGACAGGCGGCTCAAGGTTGATTTCATCCTTTGATAGTCTGATGCCGGTTGCTAGCCCTTTCTTTACAAGCGCTTGGATGGATTGGTAATTGAGGTGACCAAGTTGGCGGTGTAGCTGCTCGAGTTTAGAGATGGGGCAGTGGCAGTGTAGGTGTTCTCGTCCAGTTGGCATTGTGGTGCGTCCAAGTGGTAGAGGCGGTCTGGTTTCCTGGTTGCCATGAGTACTATGCATTGCAACTTGTGTAGTATGTCATGCATCATTTGTCCGTTGTCCTTTAATTCGAAAGTAACACAATGACCAGAGCTGAAGAGTGTGTAGCAATCAGCTTCGTCGAGTCGTGAGACGGAAACGATGGATAGCAGCAAGGTCGGGATATGGCAGGTATCTTGTAGTTTGAGGTTCACGGTTCCATCAGATGGTCTGCTGGCAAGCAAATGAGCTTCGCCGCGACCAGCAATTGCCGTTTGGCTGTGTCCGAATCCATTGACACTGCCCGAAGATGGCAAGTATGATTTGAATGGTACATGGCTGGCGAGTATGTGAGTCGAGGCACCGGAGTCGATGATGGGGGTGAGGTTTGGTGTCATGTGTGCGCTGAACACTGAGTCTGCAGTTATGGAGAGGTCCGAGTGTGGAAACTCTTGGGTTTCCATGACGGCGAAGCACTTTTCAACGATAATGTTTGATGTTTCATCTGAGTCCTCGGCCTCTTTCTCCGTGGCAACTTTAGCCTTTTCATTCCCTTTCTTTTTCATTTTAGCCTTACGCTTGGGCCCCTTTCCTTCCTTTCCGCCCCCTTTACCCCAGCATTCGTCTCGCATGTGACCTTCCCATTTGCAGTTTGTGCAAAATTTGGCACCGAGAGTGTGGGTGGTTCGTTTGAGTGCGGCAAGTGCGGTTTCGGGTGATGCGTTAGTGGTTGCAGGCGTGTGGCGTCGTTTCTTCTCCAGGATCTCAGATATAATGCCACTTAGGATAGTCGTTGATTTGTCAATTCGTACACCCTTGACAAAGTAATCCCATGAGTCTGCGTCTTTTGGATCACATGGTAGTGTAGACAGGACTATGGTGGCTGCAAACCAGTCGGGTATGACTAAGCTTGCATTGGAGAGGTACTGGATGGCTTCCTGGTACTCATTGATGTGTGTCGAGACATCGCCACCATTCGGCATGTGTCAGGTCAAGCGCTGGAATCAATACATAATTGATCCAGATCCTACTTGCCCAAATTCCATAGCAAGGTGGCTCCAGGCTTTATGCGCAGTCTCCAAGTGGGCTATCTTCGGGATGATCTCAGTCTTGACACATCTGGAAATCATGAGGGAAGCGGTGCTATCCATCATCCTCCAGACGGCTAGCTGAGTAGCATCCGTAGATTGCTTGAGTGATCCATTTACGACGTCCATAAGGCCAAAGAGTTGGAACCCCTTTCGCATACAGTGCGCCCATACGAAATAGCCTTTTTCATTTGCAAGGCGGTTGTCAGAGCTTTTCGGGAAGTAATGGTTTATTGAAGAGGGAATGTCCCATTTTGCCGGGACTGTGGAAGTGGTCTGTGATGCAGATGGGCCTTGGTTAGACATGGGGAGATAAAACGAGTGTGGGTTTGATCCGGTGAGTCTTATCGACTTATTATTTCCGCAATGAATATATTTTCATGTGGGGCTCATAACCTAATGAGAGTCAGAGCTAGGTACAGTGTGAGTAACTGATAAGTAGTAATGAGTGTGCAGTAACATACCTCAGTCGAGTGAATGAACAACTGAGGAAACGGACGGAACGGTATGGAAATGTAGGTAATGAACAAGTGTGGGAAGGAGTTACCAAAGTAGGAAAGGTAGTTGTATATGTATGAAATGTAGTGTATGTTAACAAAGGAGTGAGAGGAGATAACTCCTTCTGAATAGAAACAAGCTGTTCTCGCTTCTGTGGTAATAAATCTTTTTCAATCTCCAATGGTGTTTTCTCACCATATATATTATCTGGAATAATTCGCTTCTTTGGTAAGTGATGAGATGTTCATACTTTTGTTGGTGGATCCTCTCTAATCGCCTGGGAAGGTCAATGTTGATGAGGTTGTACATGAAACTCAGGTAGAGTTTGTGTTGGAAGATGTTGTGGTGGCTTCCATCCTGTCTTCCAAAGATATTCCTGATAGGACTGGGAAGTCTGGAAGGCCCGTAGTATGCTCGTTCGCTTGTTTGACGACTTCCTTCAAAGGGTGTCCCAAATGCTGGTGAACTCTATCATAGTCAATGGCACTGAAAGCAGCCGGTACCGCTGGTGAGGCTTCTAGGGTGTACATGTTATGTCCGAGCCTCCCTGTGGTGAATGGGGCTAGTATCTCCCCATCTCCAAATGTCATGGTCAACTTGTTTGAGTCGCCATGAACTTTGGCACCTCTAACTAAGAGTTGTCCCATTGAGACTAGATTGACACCTGACTTGGGGATATAACCAACGTCGTGCAGTTCTAGATAGTGCACTTGGTCCTCAGGGGTTCGCCATTGAAGGCGCACTTTCCCTATTCCAACTACAAAGTGTTACACTTGGTCCGAGTTGGAACAAGTATGGCCTCGAGAAGAAGGTCTTGGAGCGAGGAACGAGGACTGAGGGAGTCTTGAGGGTCAGAGGGATCAAGACAACGAGGTTCTTCGAGGGTCGAGGGATCGAAGACAAGAGGGTGAGAGCGACAAAGACAACCTATGCAGCTAAGTTAAAAGCTCAGAGGTTGAAGCGTCCTTTCAAGTGCAGGACGAGGTCACACAGAGGGTTTCAAGGACAAGGGATATATTCCAAGACGTATCTAGGGGATACTCGAGGAGGTCAAGGTTAAAGATACTAAGAGCAACATCGAGCTGCTTATAAGTGAAAGGAAGAACAATAAGAACAACCATGATTGGTTGGTAAAAGTGGTACCATAGAATGCTATGGAATGTGGTGGAATGAGTAGGTAATCCGCAGCAAGAAGCAGTGAGAAGCTGTGGATGACTAAGTATTACACAAAGATGGAGATAGAACGGTAGGCATAGGGAGCGAAAGAAGAGAGGGAGAGAAAAAGAGATGGGGGTTCCTACGAATCGTAACACATAGTGTCCAGTTTGACGCCCTTGACCATGCCCTTTGCAAGCATATCACAGATCATACTTGGCGCGATGTGGGATAGTTGCACATGTAGTTCTGACATAGTGAGTATGTCTGGCGAGCTGGCAGCCCCTGTGAACGGCTGACTTGCAGCGCGTTTTACCTGGTATAGGCCATTGCTAACAGGAACTTCGCCTATCAGGTGCTTCTGGGGATTGAAAATGTGGCAGACGGATTCGCAGAACAGTGCCACATAACCTGTGGCTGCAAGCTTACTGACAGAGATAAGGGTCACTCCCATAGACGGTGCGTACAGCACATTCTTCAAAAGAATTTGTGTGTTTGACTTTCCATTCGGTAACTCAATGTATAGGTCTCTGCATCTGATGGCATCAAAAGTGCATTTGTCGGCGGCTTGTATAGGCTTGGGTGGGATTGGAGTGAAGTTAACAAAGAGTTGGTGGTATGGGGATAGGTGCTGTGATGCACCACTGTCATATAGTTCCACAGTTGCTGATGCATCTGAATGGGCTAGGACAGCGAATGGGATGGAAGTGACGTCGTCTGGCACTTCGGCAATGGACTCGGAGCTCTCAATGAACCATATGCCGTCAGGTTCGGTATCTTCAGTAGCAATGTGTGCGCTCTTCGAAGACTTCACTTTTGAGTCATTGGTCCTTTTTCCCCTTGGTTTCCAACCTTTCAGTGCCTGGCCGTGTTTGCCTCCGCCCTCTTCCCAGCAGTCATGCATTTGGTGACCGCGCCATCCACAATTGTTGCAATCACCATTGAACCTTTGTGTATGTCCCCTTTTTCCCCTTGTGTCCACATTTAAAGCCACGTCCTCCTTTTCTCCTTTAGGTTTTATGCTACCCTGCATGATGAGTTGGTCATACATCTTGACGACCATCTCGATAAGCTCTGAGCTGTCTACTTGGTGGCTTTGCCATTGCATGTGATGAACTTATAGCGCGCCATACGGCAGCAACTATAGTTGTGAAGCTATCTAACAAAGGGCTAGACTCACATAGGAAGGTTCTGATGGTTGGAGGTTAGCACATAGTGGTTGAGTACAAGATGCTATTAGAACTCAGATGTTGGAGTTCGAATATATATACATGTGATTATGTAATACTACCTATTGTAGAACGAACTAATTGTTCATTCAACACTCCCCCTTGCTAAGCAGCTACTCTGAGCGCGTGAGCAAGTGAATGATTCTCCTAAGACTGTTCTTTGTCGTAGAGAATGAGGCCAAGTTGGCGTCGGCAGTTGGTAAGGGCTTCAATCCCTAAGTTCTTGGTGAACATGTCGGCAGGGTTCTTAGTACCCTCCACAAAGAAAATCTCGATGAAGCCTTCCTTGACAAAGTCTCGGATGCCATGCCATCGGATATCAATGTGTTTCGATCAACTTTCCGTAACAGGATTGTTCGCCATAAAGATAGAACCTTGATTGTCGCCACAGATCAGGGTAGGTTTCATTTGATAACCCATTTCTTCCATGAGTGTCCTGAGCCAGACTACCTGCTTGCTACAATCAGATAAAGCAACATATTCAGCTTCGGTGGATGAATATGCCACACAAATTTGTTGGCGTGATTGCCAGCTGAAGATGCATCTGGCTAGTTTAATGAACCAGCCAGTCTGAGAGCGACGAGATAGAGAGTCAGATGCCCAGTCTGAGTCGGTGTATGCTATAAGATCAGCCCCTGAGGATCCATCAAATACAAGGGAGTAATAACGTGTCCCGAGTAGATAGCGGCATATGTAAAATGCGTGATCGAGATGTTCTTTTGAGGGTTTGGCAGCATGTTTTGACAGAGCGATCACTGCAAATGCAATGTCTGGGCGGGTTCCGAGCATTAGGTATAGCAGGGAACCGATCACTTGTTGGAAGAGTGATCTGATCTTAGGGTCGACTGTGCCATCGTAGGCAGCAGGTTGATACCCTTGTGGAAGTGGTGTGGGAGCCACATGAGCGTTGACGAGATCAAATTGTGTAAGGATTTTTTCTAGATAGGCGCATTAATCTATTAGGATCTTGCTGCCATCACGTCGTATGTTCATGTGTAGGAATTCTTTGGCAGGTCCTAAGTCTCTGCACTCCCAGCGCTTCATGAAAGCGTCTTTGATCACCTTGATGGTTTTAATGTCAGGTCCACAGAAAAGGGCATCGTCGACATATATAACTGCGACTATGACAGAGGTTTTCACCATTCTGAACATAAAAATGCCAGCTTCGGACTTTAGACATTCGAATCCGAGTTCTTTCATGGACTCATTAAGAGTCTCCCACCAGGCCAGTCCAGCTTGTTTAAGGCCGTAGAGGGCATGCTTTAAGTGGAGCACTTTATGCTCTTGTCCTCTGACTGTAAACCCTTTGGGTTGTTTCATGTAGATCTCTTCATCTAGCTTGCCATATAAGTAGGCGCTTCGAACATCCAAGGCCTCTATGTGCCAGTTCTCAAGGGAGGCCAGTGCAAGCATTAAGCGCACCGTCTCAAACCTTACGACAGGGGAGAATACACTGTTGAAATCAATCCCTTCAACTTGGGAGAAGCCTTTCACTACAAGGCAGGCGCGTTTGCGGCCATTGGGTTTAACGTCAAATACCCAGCAATTGGAAATGACTTTGCAGCCTTTCGGCGCATCTACAAGTTCGAAGACTTGTCTCTCTCGGAGCATGTCGAGTTCTTTCTGACACGCATCTCTCCAGTCCTTTTGCTCATGGGAAGGCAAGGTATGAATGTCCTTGTAGATCCATTCCCTGTATGGTTTGGTCTCATTGACCATTGATAATGCCTTTGATAACAAAAATGTCGTGAGTCCAGATCCCCCTTCACGACATAGGCGCACAACGTGATCCTCTTCATCAGAAGGGGGTGCAGCAGCAGCAGATGTGTCGGGAAATCCACCAGGCACAGGACGTGACCGAGCAGTGCGATCTTCGCGCTCAATCTCCTTGGTTTGTTCAGTGGGGTGACGATCGTCACCATAGACATTGTCAGGTCGAACAGGAACCTTGCAAGTGCAGCCAGATCGGCGCGGCGCAGGAGATACGGCAGGTGGTGCAGGAGCTCTCTGGGGCGGAGTGCTTGGCTAGTGTTGGACAGGCGAAGACGGAGCAGGAGGAGGCGTAACCGGATGAGGAGGATGACTTTGATGAGTGCTTCCATCATCAGGAGAGGGCACCTCTATGGGCGCATCAAGAGAGGGAGCAGGCTGGGCTGGTTCAGCCATTGGCCGTGAAGGCGCTCTGCTAGGCTTGTCACAGCGGGGAAATTGCGCTTCCTTAAATGAGGCTTGCATAGCTGTGAAAAGGACATTGTTGGGGGAATGCATGAAGAGGAAGTTTGCCTCATTCCCAGATGCTACACCCAGATACACCATGAGTTCCGATTTAGGGGCTAATTTATCAGCCCGACATTAGCAGGAAGGAAGACATATGCAGCGCAACCAAAGACGTGCAAGTGGTTGATCCTGGGCTTCTTCGAATGAAGGGCCTCAAAGGGTGTGCACCATTAAAGGCGGTTTAGAGGGGTGCAATTGTAGCAGTGTGTCGCATGAGCGACTGCGAATTCCCACCAGCTATCAGGCAAGCAGGCCATATGGCACATCGCCTCAGCTTTGTCCATGAGGGTGGGCATGAATCTTTCTGCGCGCCCATTCTGTTGAGGGACATGAGGAGCACTTTCGTGAATCCTAATGCCCTCCCCCTTAAGTAGACTATCGTAGGTGGCTGATTTGTATTCACCGCCAAAGTCTGACATCCAACCTTTCACCTGCGCATTAAATTGTGTCTTCACCTCTTGTAAGAAGTGTTTGGTGGTGGTCAATGCAGCACTTTTGGTGCACAATGGTACAGACCAGGCCATGGAGGTGAAATCATCTAAGAAGATGATCATGTACCTATATTTGTGGTACGATTCGGTCGGGAAGGATTTAATGTCCGTGTGGACAAGTTCAAACGCGCTTTTAGCGCACACGGCAGATGGGGGGAAGGAGCATTGGGGTTGCTTGCCTTTGGCGCAACCAGGACAGACACGAGGGTCTTTGTCTGGGATAGTAAAGTCCGGTAGTCCGGTGGTATGCTCTTTAGCCTGTTTGATAACTTCCCTGGAGGGGTGTCCCAGGCGCCGGTGAACTGTTTCATAATCTATGGCACTTAGAGCAGCCTTTGTAGCTGGTGAGGCTTCTAGGGTGTACATGTTACGCCCGAGCCTGCCAGTGGTAAATGGAGCAAGTATTGCGCCATCTCCAAAAGTCATGATCAATTTATTTGATTCGCCATGTACTTTGACACCTCTCATTAGGAGCTGTCCCATTGAGACAAGATTGACCCCTGATTTGGGGATGTATCCAACATCGTGCAGCTCAAGGTAGCGCACTTGGTTCTCAAGAGTTCGCCATTGAAGGCACAATTTCCCAATTCCTGTAACAAAGATCGCACCAGCGGCTGTTTGAACAGGTAGCTGGTGACCTTTCTTTAACTCCGTAATGTCTACAAAAGCATCCCGCAAAAATGTAAAGTGCATCGATGCACCGGAGTCGAGTATCCACAGTTGTTTAGCCTCATTCTCATGGTGTGCACACTTAGAGCAGGCGCAAATGTTCATATTGCATTTAACTACGCTACTACACAAAGATATTGTACTACGAGCTGTAAGTGCAGAAGCTGCTATTAGCGAGTTCTCTGTGGAGCAGTAGGAAGAGGCTACTGACTTTAAATGTGGGATGACGGGCCCAATCACCCAATCACCCTCGTCTTCTCCTTCCGACCCATAGATGTCGATGAAGTCTTCCTCATCCCAGGTGGCTGATGGTGCAGCCATGATAGCATTCCTTTTGGAACGCTTGGATGGGAGAGGGGTATCTTCATCATACTCCAGAATATACTCGAGCCGTGAGGCGAGTGTTGGAGCGGGGGAAGGTAAGGAAGAGGAGGAGGAGGAGGCGATGGGGTTGATGCTGGCGAGGAAGGATGGGCCTTGCTGTGATAGACCTGCATCGAGAGAGCGAATCGTCTCAATCGATGGGGCTATCTCAAGCTGGTGGGCGAGAGAAAACACTTGCTGTATTTGTGTACAAGCAGGCGGGCCTTGGTGCCCTTGGTATAACTAGGCAGGTCGGTTGGCGAGGGCGCGAGGATCCGGGAAGGGCTCAGGGCCAGAGGTGGAGGTGACGGAGGCAATGTGGGCGTGACCATGATCATGTTCATGTTCATGATGGTCATGGTCAGCGGTGGAGTTGGATTCTTCCTTCTCCTGGCGGTTCCTGCTGCCACACTTGCCTCGTCTCCCTTTGTTCTTCTTAGCACTGTTGTCGTTGGACGACTGCTGCTGTTCAAACTTAGGGTCGTCACCCTTGCGCTTGACAGTGCTAATCTTGTGGGCCTGAGGGGCCTGAGGGGCGTCCTTCATCTGGCGCTGATCCCATGATAAAATCGCAGCCTGTCAGATATCATTGACCGTTGGATCAACGAACTTGCCAGCAGAGTCCTTCTTCTGTGCAATCATCTGCGCAACGACATCCATGGAGGGGGGGAGCTTGGCGAGCAGAAGCATCGCCTGAACTTTATCTGAGAGCTTGTAACCCACAGCATCGAGGCGCAAGTAGAGGTTTTCCACCTTGTTGATGGAGGGAGCGGGATGGGAGAACTGAGCGACCTTAGTTTCAAGCAGCTCTTTGAAGAGCGCGAAGGCCCCAGTGATGCCGGGGGTGTCATATTCAGCCTGGAGAGTGATG
Organism: Rossbeevera pachydermis; assembly: GCA_038090155.1. Classification (NCBI taxonomy): domain Eukaryota; kingdom Fungi; phylum Basidiomycota; class Agaricomycetes; order Boletales; family Boletaceae; genus Leccinum; species Leccinum pachyderme. Next base: position 9,539 of record JBBPME010000510.1, read on the forward strand.
ATAAGAGCGGCGGCATTTTCTTCCGCGAAGTACTTCTGGCGGAGGGACTCCGTCAAGTAGAGCTTGACAGTCCCCGCGATGGTGTTGTTGGCTTTGTTCCCGGAGATCCAAAAGTTGATGTCTTCCATTGCGGCCTTGGGGTCGAAGGTAGGAGCTCCGACGGAGAGAACCCAGGCGCAGCCGGTAGAATGGATGTAGAAAGACATGATGGGCCACCATTGGGACCAGTTGGCACCAGTGAGGACGGGGATGGTGATGGCAGAGGAGTGAGACATTGTTGGTTCTGTAAGACGTAAACAATTCAGTGTGATGAACCAGCATAGTTTCTCCCTACTGGAGGTACAAAACCATGCAGCAATGAAGTGCAATGGTGAAGGTTGGCAACCTCTGCATGCAGTGTTTCCGCGCAGCAGTGAACCTTCTGGAGCTAGCAGGTACTGCAGCCATAAAGGCACGAGGTACTGCTTTGGCTACCAGGGCTCATAACCTGATGAACTTATAGTGCACCATACAGCAGCGACTATAGTTGTGAAGCTATCTAACAAAGGGCTAGACTCATATAGAAAGGTTCTGACAGTTGGAGGTTAGCACGTAGTGGTTGAGTACAAGATGCTATTAGAACTCAGATGTGGAGTTCGAATATATATACATGTGATTATGTAATACTACCTATTGTAGAATGAACTAATTGTTCATTCAACAGCTGATGCGTGTGGGGTAGTTATAATGAATCAAGTATCGTCCAAGTAAATTGTGAGCCTATTTGCGGTCGGGGCTCATAACCTGTAGAGGCTATGACCGTTTTGGCGGAGGAAATTGGCTCAGACGAAGTGAGGCAGGGATGGAGCATATTCTGTATCTTGCCTCCTGTCCCCTTTGGTTGTCTCTTTTTATAAATAAATATACTACTTGGCATACTACATAGTGATCAAGACTTGCTCCAATATTAGGAGGTCTGATCTGAGACATTCACTCGGCCGATTATTCCTTTGGTCTCGCGTTGCTTGCTCTTGTTTGGTCTAATAGACCTCAACACAAATGAATGCTGAAAAACCCATTGAAATATAAGAACTGATAGTGGCCAGTTCATGCAGGGTGAGGACATACAGGCAGCATCTGGAGGACATTCAGAGAGCATCCAGGCTAGTCTGACATTTCGTGCGGATGTTCTAGTGAACTACTATTGAGGCTCTGCAGGACGTCTGCTGGACACCAGGCGAGGCCCAATTTGATTCTCGAGGTGCGCTACTTTTAGACCTCCGAGATGTCGCGTCAAAGAGACCAATTGATAGCTACATAGGAAACTAGTCTTCGAGACGCTCTATTGCCTCCGAAAGGTGCTGGCTGAGGTGTGATGAAATGGGTGAAAATCACACTCGGTCGTTCCTCTGTGAGCGAGGCATTGGGTCCCACAGACAAGGTATAGTTTATCTACTACTAGTCGCTCACACTGCATTGTAAATCTTGTCTCATTTAGTTCAAGGTTCCAAAATTTTATATATATCAGGCGGCTTGCACTGTTCTCAGAGAGGAGGGCCATCTGATGGAGGCAATCGAATGTTTCCGAAAGATGGAAAATGAGCTATCAGAAGAGCCAAGGTCCCTCGAAGGGCAACAGAAGTGGGAACTCAGTGAGTAGTTCCATTCGTGATTCGGAGACTTATCTAACGATCTCTCCAGATTTTCGACAAGAGTGTATCGAAACACTGGATAAAGGAGGCGATACACAAATGGATTTGAAGAATCATAGCGTAGCCATCGGATCCTACTCATACGCACTCTCGCTTCACCCGAAAAATGTCAGTGATATCAGTAAAATGCTGCAAGGCCCGAGTAGGCTTCTTGGAAGACGAACTCATGACTGTCGCCCAGGTATAAGTCCATTCACATGGCACGCCGAGTTGATCGCACTGACTGTAAAATCAGATCATTGAACGCGACCCATCGAACTACAGAGGGTGCAAAAGAAAACATGCAATATTGCATAGCATGGGGCGTTACAAGGAAGCATTCCAAGCATTTGGGATGATGATATCGAAAATGGAGACTTCACTTGACCCACAGGTTCGGGGTAAGTCCATTCACATTGTATAGACAGCGCAGTGGGCTGATTTCGTGTCGACAGACACAAGGGGTTGTTGTCTCGACGCAACTCCACTCATTCGCCAGGTCGTTGAACAGACCATCCATGAGATACCCCGAGCATTGATTGACACCACCTCCGGTCGCCTCTGCGATAAGAAAATGCAAGCGAGAGCATTTGAAGAAGTCCCCATATTTGATGAGCTGCGGTCTTTTATGACGACCCGTGACCAACTGGAACATGCACGCATTCAGAGGGAGGTGGAGCAGTTTTACAAATATGTGATGTTCTCGCACAGGTGGCAGCCATCTGAGCCATCATTCCAGACGATTGAGAACACCGACATCTATGCACTACCCACATCCCCCACGATCGACAAACTCGTTCACTTCTGCAAGCTCGTCCAGTCTCGCAATTTCCGGTGGGCGTGGAGCGACACATGCTGTGTTAACCAGAGTGACAACAGGGTTCAGCAAGAATCTGTTGTTGCGATGTTTCAGTGGTATTGTCGTGCATCTCTGACAATCATCCATCTTCTTGGGTTCTTTCGGAATCACAGAAGCCTGGATGCCTGTGGAGGAGCATCTGGAACACACGCGGGTGGCCATTTCAGGAGTACGTCGCTTCGAGGGCCGTTCAATTTTACACGGAGGATTGGAAGCCATACCTCGGTTTGGACATGTCCAATCACAAAGAATCATCTATCATTCTCGCAGAGATGGAACAGGCGACCAGGTTTGCTACTCAGGCCCTTGCGACTCTCCAGCCTGGGCTGACGAGGGTGCGCGAGAAGCTGTATCTCGCTTCGAAGCGCCAAACGACGATGAAAGAAGACATCGCATACTGTCTGTTCGGTATCTTTGATGTCGCACTCCCGGTGATATATGGGGAGGGCACGCGAGCAGTCCGTCGTCTACTGGAACATATCTTGACGCAATCGGATAATGTGTCGCTTCTCTCCTGGACTCGGGTTGGGCTCTCGAGCAGAAGTGCCAACAGCTACCTGCCTGTTGACCTCACTGTCTACGACAAGGTCGATCCTCCTCATGTTCCGCAGCCAATCGGGAGTGCGAAGATGGACAGGATGGTCGTTGCCTTGCACTTAACCATGCCCGATCCCTTGCCTGCAGTTCGTTTGTACGAGCGAGTGTACCAGCTTCCTCCTCTTTCGATCATGACTGGTCGACTCCGCCTTCCTGAATTTGTCTTCTCGCTGTCATCTATCACCACCGAACCCGGATCCGACTCAACCATTCATGTATGTCATGCCAGTACACCCATCCTTGGTGATGTACGCATCGAAACTGACGACGACTTGATCGGAATGCATGGATTGGTCCCCTTCTAGACAGAGATTTCTCCGGCGGGACGGCTCAGTTTGATGTCCCCATGCGTGCGTTATGGCTGGTCGTTCGACTGAAACAGCCATTCGGTGTACTCTTGCTCGCTCCGCAGGGGTGTGAGTTGTACAAGCGTGTGGCAACGGACAGTTTCATCCGTGTTCAGATGCGAGCAGAGATGTCGTTGGAAGAGCTGATGGACAGCGTACGTACGGTTGATGTGCAGTGATTGTCATTCACTTTGGATATTGCGTGGTACCCCATGATGACCTCTCCTATATCCCTTACATTTGTCCCACTTTCGGAACGACTTTATGGATGTCATGACTGTAGGTTGCCGATGTGTGATATTTTTTTTTGCCTATTCGTCACTTTTACTAAGGCCACTCCTCCCAAGAAACTGAATGGTGAATTCACCTTATATCTTTCCGATATGTGTTTTTCTTATATATGTTATAGTTCATATCGACACTGGTTCTGCGTAGGCATCTTCTTTTTGTTAATACAGCTGTTTTTTCTTTTGGTTTTGTTCAAGTCACCGTAACACAGTGATATGGGTGCTAGAGGCCGGTTGTAGTGGGATTTCCGGAGATCTCGACCTCTGGGATCCCAATTCATCCGAATCTGCTATGAAACAACAACCCATTTGAGATGAGTTACGGAGATGGAACGACCGTCAAAGGTGATCAATATAGCGATAATGTAACCATTGGTGGATTCACTGTAGGTGTTATTGCTCATGAGTATGGCCGTTGAATCCTGACACCAAGCTAGGCAGACCCTCAGATTTTTTGTTCTGCATCATCGTACACTTCTCGGTTGCCGGACAATGGGCGTGCAGGTGGTTTACTGGGATTAGCCTTCCAAATATGGTGTTTTTCCGCTGTTTACATCGCTGTCCACACAAAATACGCTAATCAATCCAATGTTTTCATTAAAACTCTCTTCTTCTGGGGGAGAGATGTACGTAGGCGGGACAAATAGTATGCTGTACAATGGGGAGATTGCATATACACGTGTAACGCGTCCTGTGAGTCAAGAGTGTAGATGCGGTGGACGTTGCTGACATTGGCATTCATGTAGGGATTGTGGCAGGCATCCACGGACAATATTTGTGTTAATGGTAAACCAATCCTTAAAAATATACCTGTTATTTTCGACACTGGTGCAAGCTACATCTTCGGAGATTGGAATCTGGTTTCAGAGTTGTACAGACACACTGGTGCTACCCTCAACAGTGAACATATGGGCTATGGCTTCTATTACTGTGAGTCCCGCCTGCACGCGGGATGTTGGTTTTATCGAAATCCTACAGTACCATGCGACTCTTTCCCAACAGTGGGCCTCACCTTCAATGGCAGAACGTTTGAAATTCCTCCCGAAGTTCTTAGACTTCATCCAATTGGGCAAGGTTCTCCGAACTGTTTCAGCGCCATTGTTGGCCGGCGCACTCCTAGGGGTGAGATTTCGCTTCTTGAACCCCGTTTTCTGTGGCAGATCTCGTTCTGATTGTATAACCTAGCCTTTTGGAGCATTGGGATCCCTTTCCTGAAGGGCGTATACAGTGTGTTCGATTATAGTGCTAAACAGGTCGGGTTTGTACAGCTTGCTTGAATTATTGTTTCCCAGTACACTAATGATGTGTTTGCAAGCTTGACCTATTTAATTAATTGGAGAGAACGTTCGTGGTCAATGGTTTAGCACTGGTTGAAGGCAACCTTTGCAAAAGCTAGGCGCTGCTCACTTGAACTCAAGAACTAGGAAAAAGGGGTGTTGAAAGGGTATTCCAACGAGAACAAGACTAGCTTGTTCCGTTGCTGCATTCAGGTCTTTATACTACTGGTACATGTGCACAGACCAAGCTGTGTCTGACGGTAATTAACTACATGAGGCTAATGCTATGTCTAAGGCTATGTATACATGAGGCTAAGGCTAGGCAAGGCTATGCGGAATGGAAGAGAAGCATGCCTTGTGTTT
>JBBPME010000511.1:0-14912 GCA_038090155.1 Rossbeevera pachydermis
CCGAGTTGTAGCTAAGGGTTTGTACTATGTTTGTCTTTACCAAAGCTAAGCGAGATTCCCACAGGTGATTGCGGGGCGCTTCATGCCCCAGTTTGGAGTTAAACATTGGAACGGTTTTTGGAGTCACCATATGTCACCATGGCACCTTCAAACTGGTGGTCATGTTCTTTGGCCAATGTAATTCTCCTACCACATTCCAGCAAATGATGAATGAAATCTTTGCAGACATGGATGACATTGTAATCATATATATTGATGACTTGATGATCTTCACAAAAGCCAATGACTTAGAGCATCACAAAAAACTAGTTTGAGAAGTGCTGGCTGTTGAATTGGTAATATTCCATTATCAATTCTAGACTGTTCTATTCTAGACCGAGTCTATTAGTGGTACTCATTATGGCTATGCAGGCGGCTATTATAAGGCTATGCTGGGGCTATTATTTGAATCTGAAACGGGACTAAGTTGGAGCTCCGACCTGCTGGAAGTGTGCTGCACACCGGGCCGTGATTCCTTAACTAATAAATTCTAAGTCGATAGCACGTCGTACATCACACAGATTCAGAATAGAAGTTTATTTAAAAATACAGCTGCGAGGTCTATCCTCATCTTCTAACGCCCATCATGCCTTGCATCTCTGAGAAGACCAAGCTGTTAACTCGTATTGACGAGTTAAAATTAAAAATCTTAACACGGAGACTTGAGAACTTACAGCGCCGTGCAAGTGAAGACTGCGAACTTGACAAGGACGAGGATGAGGATGAGGATGGCCTGGACTTTGACTTCTTTGATCCTGCCCTGTTCTCCCCCCCCCCCAGCTCCATATCACCCCCTCCAAGTCTCGGAGACGACTCTGATCTGACATCTGAATCTGCAGAGTCAGTTGATTCGACGGAGGAGAGAGAGAGACGATACCAGTACTATCTCGAATCAATTCGAGCTCTTCGTGATGAAGTGGAATGCGCACGTGTCATTAACCGTATTGCTGAGCCGCCAATGCGGTCATCCCAGCTCCATCTCCTCGCCCATTTTGCTGATTTCCGGCCAAATTTGTTCCGCCAAAAGGTTCGCGTCGATCCAGAAATATTCGACTGTATCCTTGATCATATCAGTGACCATGTGATCTTCAAATCAAAATCAAACCATCTTCAGCTGCCGGTTGCTATGCAACTGGCGATTTTTCTGTTTCGTGTAGGTCACTATGGGAATGCGGCATTGATCGAGGACGTTGCACAGTGGGCAGGGGTCAGCATAGGCTCTGTGGTGAACTGTACGAACTGTATGATGATAGCCATCCTCGATCAGCATGACGAGTTCATCACAGTACCCATGGCACAATCGCTTGATGCAGAATTGGCACGGAGGTTTGTTGAGGCAAAGTCTTGTGAAAGATGGAGGGGGGGAATTTTTGCCACGGATGGATCAACTTTCAATCTTTTTCAGAAACCTTCTCTATATGGCGAAACTTACTTTGATAGGAAGTCCCGATATTCGCTCAACTGTCAGGTAAGATGCTCGGTTTACCTTGATAACCTGATTATCGCTGACGCGTAGCAGCTGACCGTTATGCCACACAACCTCCTTGTGGTCGATTACGGCCTAGGACATCCTGGAAGCGTGCACGATGTGTATGCATTTCAGGGGACAGAGTTTGCGAAGAATCCAGACCTGCTACCAGAAGGTCACTGGATATGGGCGGACAGCGCATACCCATCACGTACATGGTGTGCCATTCCCTTCAAGGCGACAAGGGCAGAACCACTGGCATGTCCACATAAAACCTACAATCGGTACCTGTCAAAAGTGAGTATGAGCTGTCATTTGATTAGTGACAACTGTGTGAATGGTTAGCTAGGTTCGCATGTGCGTGGAGCATGCCTTTGTGGCACTGAAAGGGCATTTTCAGTCGCTCCGTGAGCTTCGCCTACATATACGGACGCCTGACGACATGATGTATCCACTGCACTGGGTACAGTGCTGCATCATCTTGCACAACATGATTATTCAATTGGAAGAGATCCACAGGAAAGAGTCTTCAAGTGGCTGGGCACAAGAAGAAGCCTGTAACATCGGGGGGGATCCGGACCCTGTAGCGGTAAGGGTTCCTGATGGGATGCCAGGACAACAGTTTCGCATCAGCCTGATGCGAGAACTGTTTGAGGAGCTCAGATTGCCCCATACGGTCAATGCCGGGTAGGAGCGTAGTCAGGAGAACACACGTAAGCCATGTATTACAACAAAACAGAATGTGAAGAACAGTCGTCATCCGTGGCATAAGAGTACAACATAGTAAATGTATTGTATCTACGGTCCACCTCCAGGGAACGAAGAAGGGGCAGGACGGGAGGAAGAACCAGCAGAGGCAGATGCACCAACAGCACCAGGCGATTGTTGCAACTGAAGCTGGAGGCGGATGAGTTCGATCTGGTGCAAGAAGTTACACTCGTCCTGTTCCTTCATCTGCACCTCGAGTTTCTTCAGCTCTTGCTCACGCATGAAGAGAACTTCAGCATTTGAATGTGTCTGTTGCTTAATGGTGATCTGCTGGCGCTCGTTGTCAATTTCTTTGGCCCGATTTTTGAGCTCTTGCTGTTGATTATCAAGCTCATGCTTGCGAATGGCAAAGTTGTACCGCAACGCCGAATGGGATGGACCGCCAACAGTGTGACCCTCGTCCAGGAAGGCATCACTCTGCTTATCCAAATCTTCCAACCTCACACTAAACCCTTTCGTGCTCGACGTCATCTTGGTGGAGGAGAGATTTGAACTAATGCGACTCAGCGTGCTCTTTCCGCTTGCAGACAATGATGAAACAGGGGGGCGAGCATATGGTGTGGTATTGAACACAGAGCGTCCCTCTCGCAAAGGTGTCTTCCCCTTGTTGCGATTCTAGTAGTCGTCACTAGATTAAGCGCCTACAGCGCCTGTTATTTCTCTTTACTTTTCTCTAAGTCCCAAGCGCCTTCAATGTAGTATAAGCGCTCAGTCCTTGACCATACCATAGCACAGCTTTGCTTACTAATATGACATCATAGTCTAGACCACCTCATGGCAAACACAAGGCATGCTTCTCTTCCATTCCGCATAGCCTTGCCTAGCCTTAGCCTCATGTATACATAGCCTTAGACATAGCATTAGCCTCATGTAGTTAATTACCGTCAGACACAGCTTGGTCTGTGCGCATGTACCAGTAGTATAAAGACTTGAATGCAGCAACGGAACAAGCCAGTCTTGTTCTCGTTGGAATACCCTTTCAACAACCCCTTTTCCTAGTTCTTGAGTTCGAGTGATACAGCACCTAGCTTTTGCAAAGGTCGCCTTCAGAATCGGATCGACAAAAGAAAAAGATGAAAACTGTGTGGGTGCCTGGGCCCACAATGAAATAAAGAAAACTAAAACCGATGGATATGTCTGGCCGGACATGGCCAAAATAGAAAAATCCTCTGGCAAAGGTTTACCATGGGCAACGAGCATGACCTGGCAGTAAGGGACCTCATGTCCATGAAACAAGGTTTTAAGGAATGGAACTCACACATTCCTCACACGTTGGATCGCTAACTACAATCAGGCAATGTGTGGTGACACAATGGGGGTTGCATTACTAGAACAACAGATTCGGGCAGAAGTCATGCGCCTGATTTTCTTAGACAAGCAAAGGCGAGACAACATCCCCGACTATGTAACCATCATACAGGAGTATGCCGAAGCCATTGAGTCCTTCAAGACTCATAGCAAAGTACCTACTCCATACAGCGCAAGAAAGGAGAGAGACCCAAACACGATGGACATAGACACTGTCCACAAAACCCCCCAAGGCTGCTTTAATTGCGGCAAAGATGGCCACATGGCCAAAGAATGTTGTGCCCCCTCCACAAGGTGAGGCAAATGTGCTTAAAGCCAAAACCAGCATAAAAAGGGATGCTCCAAAGTGTCCCATTCCCGCATTGTAGCCGGCCAGCAAGACGTAGCTAAAGAAGCGTCACCCAGGGCTGTGGCAGAAGAAACTGCCTTACCAAACAAAGGAAAGGGCCATATGAGGGTCCTTAAAGATATGGACTTCAAACAAGTGAGAGCCTATTTTAGAGATTTTGAAGACGGCCAGGAAAAAGAGTAGAGACAGACATGTCTGATAGTGTACTGTATTCTGCTCAGAAAACACTTAAAAAATTACATAGTTCTTCTTTCACTTCTTATTTGAGGTCTCGACGCCTAGATAGTGCTAGACCGTTTCTTTCTTCTTCATTTGTAGAATGTAATTTAGATACCAATTGGGAAACATTAGACGAAAAACCAAAAATACGAACCATAGATAATAATGTACCAGAACTAGCATATGATATGAGAGAATTGACCAAAATGGCCAAGGACGATAGATATGAACCAAAGATTTCCTGTGTTTACGATATTACTTCTCAATATGGTAGTCCATCAGAAGTACCAACCAACACAGGGTCCCCAAAAGGGCTTGGTCTCCAGGAAGAGATGCTTAATTCTGTGTTTACAAATAAAGAAAAGGTTCCCACTCTGAATCTGACAGAGCACAGTGCACGGACAATACATCCTACTAGGGAACTCCTCATAAAAATCAAAATAATTCAAAAATATACAAATCTAGAAGTTAATGTGCTCTTAGACAGTGGCACTACTGGAGTCTTTATCAATCTAGCATGGGCTAGAAAGGAAAGAATTAATTTAATCCCCTTGGAATACGTGGTACCAGTGGATAATGCCAATGGTACAAAAAACTCTGTGGGAGGCATCACCTATCAAGCAGATCTATTAATTGACTATCAGGGTCACCAAGAACACATTCTCTGTGACATTACCAATCTCAGCAAAAGAAAAATAATCATCGGCTATACATGGTTAAAAGCCCATAACCCAGAAATCGATTGGATCACAGGAAAAGTAGAACTTACCCGCTGGCCCGCCTCTTGCAAAAATCTTCATCAAGCTCAGAAAGCACTTGATGAAGAACATGAGCTAGCACACACTCACTGAGTGTATGCTCTTGTGACCACTCCTCTGGTTGAACCTGAGGATGCCTTCAAGTTGGTCCCTGAGTGTTACCACAATTACTTGGATGTCTTCTCAAAGAAGGCCAGTGAACGCATGCCCAAATGTAAACCTTGGGATCATGCCATAGAACTGAAGCCAGACTTCAAACCCAAAAAGGGAAGAGTCATTCCTATGAGTATCATGGAACAAGAAGAAGTCTCTGCATTCCTAGACGACCAATTGAGCAAAGGATATATCCATTCTTCGAAGTCACCCCAAATGTCACCAGTGTTCTTCATTCCCAAAAAGAATGGTAAAAAGTGGATGGTCATGGACTATCAATATCTCAATGAGGGTACAGTTAAAAATAACTACCCTCTCCTACTTATGTCACCAAACTCAAAGGAGCTAGACTCTTCACCAAAATGGATCTCTGATGGGGATATAATAATGCCAGAATCAAAGAAGGAGACAAATGGAAAGCAGCCTTCATATGTCACAAAGGTGCCTTTGAACCAGTGGTCATGTTCTTTGGTCAATGTTACGATTTGTAGAGATCCCTTTGTTTGTTTCCCTTCCTTGTTCTTCTTCTTTCAAATCCCTTAACCGTTTCCATGTATACTTAGTCATCCATAGCTTCCTATTGTTCCTTGCTGCGGATTACCTACACCTTCCTCCACATTCCATAGAGTTCTATGGCACCACTCTTATTAGCCAATCACAGTACTTCTTATTGTTATCTTCTTTTACTTATAAGCGATGGGAATCGCTCTTGTTGGTCTTTAACCTTGACCTCCTCAAGTATCCCCTAGATACGTCTTGGAAATACATCCTTTGTTCCTTGAACACTCTGCGTGACCTCATCCTGCACTTGAAAGGACACTTCAACCTCTAAAGCTCTATCCAAGCTCTATAGGTTGTCTTTGTCGCTCTCAGCACCTAGTCTTTGATCCCTCGACCCTCGAAGAACCTTGTTGTCTTGATCCCTTCAATCCTCAAGACCTCCTTAGTCATCTTAGCCCTTCGTCGTCTTGATCCCTCATCTCTCAAGACCCCCTTGTTCTTGTCCCTTGCTCCATAACCTTCTTCTCGAGGCTACACTCATTCCTACCCAGACCAAGTGTAACAGTCAATGCAACTCCTCACCACATTCCAACAAATGATGAACAAAATCTTTGCGGACATGGATGATGTTACACTTGGTCCAGATAGGAATGAGTGTAGCCTCGAGAAGAAGGTCTTGGAGCTGGAGACAAGGACAAGGAGTCTTAAGGGACAAGGGATCAAGACGATGAGGTTCTTCGAAGGTCGAGGGATTGAAGACTAAGTTCTGAGAGTGACGAAGACAACCTTGATAGAGCTTGGGTAGAGCTCAAAGGTTGAAGCATCCTTTCAAGTGCAGGACAAAGTCACACAGAGAGTTCAAGGAGCAAGAGATATATTTCAAGATGTATCTAAGGGATACTCAAGGAGGTCAAGGTTAGAGAAAATAAAGGCGATGTGAAATCACTTTATAAGTAAAAAAAAGAACAATAGGAACTAAGATGATTGGTTAATAGAATGGCACCATAGAACCCTATGGAATATGGTGGAATGCATAGGTAATCCACAGCAAGGAACAATAAGAAGCTGTGGATGACTAAGGATACATTGAAGTGTAAGGAGATTGAGAAACATGTAGTTAAGAAGGAAAGCAAGAGATAGAAGAAAAGAAATAAGGGGTCCGCATGAATCATAACAGATGACATCATTATTATCTACATTGATGACTTAATGATCTTCATGAAAACGGATGATTTAGATCATCATCAAAAACTAGTTCAAGAAGTGCTAGCACAACTCAGGAAACATGATCTGTTCGTGAAACCGGAAAAATGCACCTTTCATGCAACCAGTGTCAACATGCTAGGCATGATCATATCTAGAGATGGGATCTCAATGGACCTGGCCAAACTTAGTGGAATCCAGGGCTGGCAAGCATCAACAAATGTAAAAGGAGTCAGGAGCTTCCTAGGACTAGCAAACTTCTATTGCCAGTTCATAGAAAAATATAGTGAAATAGCATGACCATTGCATGACCTTACCAAAAAGAATCACTTTGGAGTTGGGATTCTGTGCAACAAGTAGTGTTTGACACACTCAAAAACTGTTTCACAACTGCTCCGGTACTAGCTTACCCGGATGATCAATCCATGTATAGGGTTGAATGCGATGCATCAGACTTCACTACAGGGGCAGTGCTGAGCACTTTAAAAGAAGACAAATGGCATCCAGTGGCCTACATGTCACATTCTATGACACCAGAACAGCGAAATTACCCCATTGCCGATAAAGAAATGCTAGCCATCATTCTCTCTCTGGAACAATGGCATCATTACCTAGAAGGTGCTAGACATGTCTTCAAAATCTGGACAGATCACTAGAATCTGCAATACTTTATGAAGTCCCAAGATCTAAATTGCTGACAGCAAGATGGGCACAGTATCTATTCCGATTTCATTTTAATTTAATCAACAAACCAGGAACGTCCATGGGAAAAGTGGACACACTCTCTAGAAAAGAGGATCACAAGAAAGGGATGGAAAATGATAACAAAGAGACTACACTCATTGCACCAGAATGGGTGGTAAAGACCATGGATGGCCCGGTGATCCCTACCGCATCTAACCTCTTTGAGAAAATCCAACACATCCATCAGGAAATAAATAGTAGCCCTGATGGATGCACTAGAAAACTAGATCTCTGGATGTATGGAGATAAAATATGGGTTCCAGCAAAATACTGGACGAATGTGCTTGCACAATTTCACAACCACCCCTTATCTGAACATAAAGGGGCAAACAAAACCATAGAACTGGTTCAACGCTACTATGCTTGGCCAGCCATGAGATCGGATATCATCAATTACTGCAAAGCTTGCACCCATTGTGCCCGAATGAAGCCAATCACTCAAGCAACAGCTGGACTTACCGAACCATTGCCAGTGCCAGAGGGACCTTGGAAAGACATATCTGTTGATTATGTCACCGGTCTACCAGTTAGTCATGGTTTTGATGTGATCCTAGTGATTGTAGATCAATTCTGTAAGAAGGTGGCCTTTGTGCCTACTCACAAAATGGTTATATCTATTAGTATAGCAGAGCTTTACCTAGACTATGTCTGGAAACACCATGGATTGCCTGACTCAATTGTATTGGATCGCAGACCTCAATTCTCATCACAGGTGATGAAAGAGTTATGTCAGATGTTGCACATCAAAAGAAAAATGTCCACTGCATATCATCCACAGACAGATGGACAAACAGAGCGTGTCAATAGAGAACTCCAGCAGTATCTCTGCCTCTTTATAGCAGAAAAACAGGATAAATGGGCCGAATGGCTTGCCATTGCCCAGTTTAACATTAATAACACTCAATGCTCTGCTACAGGTTTTGCCCCCTTTTATTTAACAAAAATGTTTGAGCCAAGACTAGGCTTTGAGCCCAAGATAGCTACAGCACCCACAGCCAACATGTTCACAACTTCTATGAAGTCTTCACTCCCTTATGCCAAGGCAGCCCTAGAGAAAACTAGAGCACAGATCAAATCCCAAGGGGATAAAACTCGCTGTGCAACCCCTGAATACAAGATTGGAGATCTTGTCTGGTTATCCACATCGGACTTGGATCTCGGAGTCAACTGCCCATTACCTAAACTATCAGAAAGATGGATTGGCCCCTATCAGGTACTAGAGTGGATCAGACCCAACGTGGTAAAACTGTTGCTGCCAAAGTCCAATCAAATGCACCCCACAGTAAATGTCTCCCATGTGAAGCCTTACATTGAATCTTTGGAAGGCCAGCCATCCTACAAACTGGGTCCATTGCAGGTTAACGATGAAGGAGTCGAAGAATACGAAGTCAACTACATCATCAACTCTCGACTTATCGGCAGAGGTTTCTGATACCTTGTCCACTGGAAAGGATATGAGGAAGATGACCACACTTGGGAGCCAGCCTCCACCTGAAAAAATGCACAGGCAGCCATAAAAGACTTCCACGCATCTCATTCCAACGCTCCTCGAAAGCTACAGATGGTCCATGAAGTTTTCGATTCACTTTTCTCGCCCTATGAGAACTTCACGAATGGCTCAACTGAACCAATGCCTGATCTGGAATCTCAGGCTTAGATGGGGGGTAATGTTGCAAATCTCACTTCACCAACCCTTTTATCTTATTTTATCTTATTTTATCTTATCTTATAACTGCATCAATCTTATCTATCACATCTCATCAGTGCGCTTATCCCTTTTATCTTATCAATGATGTCATGGTCTAGAACCTAACACATGTTTCACATGAGGCCAGCTTCTTTTCATTTCCACTTGGCTTCTCTTCCATTTGATACATAGCCTTGCTTCTCATCTTCTTTCTCTCACACTCATGAGAATAGTATACCCTTATATAGTAGATAGCGTCAGACACAGCTTGGTCTGTGTGCATGTACCTGTAAGTATAAATACTTGAATGCAGCAACCGAACAAGCCAGTCTTGTTCTGGTTGGATTCCCTTGATCTACCAGCTCCCTCCATTCTATCTTGTCTTTAGTTGAGGTGCCTAGTCCTTGTGATTAAGGTTGCCTTCACATGTCTGCAAAGATCTCATTCATCATTTGCTGGAATGTGGCAGGAGAGATGCATTGACCAAAGAACATGACCACTGGTTCAAAGGCACCTTTGTGACATACAAAAGCTGCTTTCCATTTGTCTCCTTCTTTGATTCTGATGTTGTTATATCCCCATTGGAGATCCATTTTGGTGAAGAGCCTAGCTCCTTTGAGTTTGTTGACCAGTTGTGATATAAGTGGGAGAGGGTAGTTATTTTTAACTGTACCCTCATTGAGATATTGATAGTGTTACAAACCCTCTTTTGCAACCTAGCTTTAGCGCCAGTTTATCTTATCTTATCTTATCTAAGCGCGCGCCAAACTTATCTTATCGATCAAGCGCCAAACTTTATCTTATTGTGTCACATGACTCGAGTCTAGACCACCATGATGTCATACCTCATGGCTAGCACATGCTAAAGGCATGGTAGCCTCATGTTGTAGTTCTAGATCATTGCTCCCACGAGCATGTGAACACTTAGTACATATATAGTAGATTATCTCACACCGCCTACCTCATGTAGTTAATTACCATTAGACACAGCTTGGTCTGTGCGCATTGTCTGGTAGTATATAAAGTGAATACACCCCAGCCAGACTCTTTAGTCTGTTCTGGTTGATTCCCCGACCTGAAATAGTCCCCTCTTCTTGAGTCCTTGTAATTATGTGGTGACCTAGTACCTTAACTGTATAGTAGTTTTGGTCGTTGCCAACATAAGAACAGACTCTTTTCTACTACTTCACCACCCCTTGCTCATGACTGCATTACTGTCACAACATCTTAACTTTCTCTATACCACTTGAAAACTTGGACTCCAGAGTTAAGGAGACAGTCATTTGGACTTTAAACAAGCGTGCTTGCATAGCAGTTCAGGACCTTACCCCTGTTGAGACCACAACTTGAATCCCACTGTGTTCACAAAGTAGAGCTGCATATGTTCGCTTCATGGGTTATTAGTCCTCATTTGAGAGGGAGCAGCCCACCACTTGCGCAGTTTGAAAGAATCGAATACCGAGCTTCTTCAATTTAAAATAAGACTCGCTGCCTTACAGAGCATAATCTGTGCCGTAGCCAGGCAATTCCCGGTTCCCATCGACTCGTGCCAACCATGTTTTGGGACTCGTGAACTCAATTTTCTTTTACAGATTAAGATCTGGTTGAGAAGGACTCTTCGTGAGATCCCCCCAGATAACAAGGTATAGTTACAGTAGCTGGTCTCTTCGTGAGCATCACTTCTGTCAAAATAGCTTCATATGCCTTTTCCGAGAACTACTGCTACTCAGCAGCACCCGCAATAGATTTCGAGTGTCACTTATCGCCAACCCCTGAACTTCAGTATCCTCCGTTACCTGCTGAAGGAGACCCCAACTACAATCCAAACAATCACCCTTGCCCCCAGATAGAAAACACCTCCCCCATCTTCGTCCCCAATCCCGTCTTCACGAAAAATGTCAGACTTTGCCGATCAACTCGCCTTGCTGCAGCAGCAGCTCGTGACTATGAATGAGGCTCTGCAAAGAGCAACTGATACCACGAGACTCGCGGAAATAAGAGCGGCAGCTGCCGAAAATGCTGTCGCAAGGCCTCCTCCACAAATTAAAGTGGAAAAGAAGATTTCAGTGGTCCCTGATCCAGGATCATATGACGGCACATACAACCGCTTTGAAGAGTGGTGGATCAAAATGCAGATTTTTATGGACATGAACAAGGAGGCTTACCCCTCAGATGTAGAAAGAACCATGGCCACACTATCTAGGATTGGGTCTCTTCGAGACCAAAACAAAAATGGAGCGGGGTCTTGGGCCCGAATTCAAATGATGTGATGCCGAAGCTCAGGCATCTATCCTACTTTTAGGGAAATGGAGAAAGGACTCCGTGATCGATTCCAAATAGGGAATCACAAAGACTTAGCGCTGAAAAGACTCATGGCGCTTAAGCAAACCAACAATGAGCGCATGCAGGTATACCTGACAAAATGGTCGTCAGCCTATGAGGAAGCTCAATGCGGCAACTATATGGGTACGGCTCTTCTAGAGCAAAACACCTGCCAAGATATCATCTGTCAGATTTATCTAGATGGAAAAAGACAAGATCTAGTGGCTGATTACTTGGTCATACTGTAACAATATGGGGAGGCCATAGAAGCCTTCGAATATCGAAAAGGTCCCCCTTGAAAGGTCCCCCAAGCCATGAATGTGGACGCCACCCACTATGCATGGGAAGAACCTTCCGAATTCGGGGGAGGATCAAAATCATTTGCAGCCGCTGTCGCCTCAACACAAGGGGCAAGACAAGTTAATGCCATAGGATGTTATAACTGTGGCAAAGAAGGACATCAAGCCAAGGAGTACAAAACAGCCTCCACTCGTTGTCAAGAATGTGGGTTCTCATGTGGAGGACATCACAAGCAATGCTCTCAATTTGGAAAAAAGGTCTGCACCATAGAGAATACTATGTCATCAAACAACCCGTTCATGAAACCATCGCCGCCTTCCTGGCAGAAGGCAGTACAAGGGATGGATTTAGAGGCTGCTAGAGCCTACTTTCGTGATATGGAAGTGACGTCGGGAAAAGCCCAGTGAGGCCCTTATCGGGTAAAGAAGTCTCACCCCTGACGAACAATATTTCTTCTTCTCTTTCTTTTCGTACTCGACGCCGAGATAGTGCTAGTACAAACTCAGTTTCTTTAAATGACAAAAATAGTTTTTCTCTTCTTAATTCACATGGAATATTAGATAGTTCTTCTTGTTCCTCTTCTCCGTCATCTCGATGTGGTAGCTTACCAGATGACACAACCGAAATAGCATCTCGAATTGAGTATGGCCCTGGTAAAAGGGTACTTAATTCTGTTATAAAAGAAAAAAATATTTCCCTTCAGAACCCGACTGATCGAAGAGTGCGCACACTCAAGCCACTCAGGGAAATAACCCTAAAAATAAAAATAATCCAAAAAGACAAAAATATTGACGCAAACGCCCTATTGGATAGTGGCACTAATGGCATATTTATCAATACAGAGTGGGCTAAGAAAAGCCGCATTCCTCTTACCCCTTTGGAAAATGTGGTACCTGTCTACAATGTGGATGGAACCATAAACTCCGCTGGTGGCATAGCCTATACTTGTAACCTTATTATCGACTACCAGGGACATCGCGAAAAAGTTGTTGCCGATGTTAGCAATCTTGGCCGGAATCAAATGATTCTTGGATACACATGGTTGAGGGATCACAACCCTTCTATTGATTGGACCTTAGGTCATGTACACATGGACAGATGTCCTATGTCATGCAAGGTGTTAAACACCACATATTGCAATAGAATAGAAGAATATGAAAAATTGTACATACCCAATACGTATACCGACCAGTTCACCATTCCCGATCCAAGTTCAGAAGATGCCTTCAAATTGGTACCTGAACATTATAGAGAATTCCTTGACGTCTTTTCTGAGAAAGTGTCTGAACGCCTCCCTGAACATAAAGCATGGGACCACGCGGTAGATCTAAAACCTGATTTCATACCAAAAAAGGGTAGAATGATTCCACTAGGACCCGCTGAACAAGATGAGGTCAAAATGTTCGTGAACGAGCAATTAAAGAAGGGTTACATCAGACCTTCCAAATCTCCTCAGACATCTCCGGTATTCTTTATACCCAAGAAGGATGGAAAGAAATATATGGTTATGGATTATAGATATCTTAACGAGGGCACGGTTAAAAACAACTACCCCCTTCCGTTGATATCGCAAATCATAGATAAGCTCAAAGGAGCTAAATTGTTTACCAAAATGGATCTTCGATGGGGATATAACAATGTCCGAATCAAAGAAGGCGACGAATGGAAAAGAGCCTTCGTTTGTCACCTAGGAGCCTATGAGCCAACAGTTATGTTCTTTGGCATGTGTAATAGTCCTGCGACATTCCAGCAAATGATGAATGACATCTTCGTCGAGGATGAAGACATAGTAATCATATACATAGATGATTTATTAATATTCTCGAAACACAATGATGTGGTTAAACATCGCAAAGCAGTACGAAGAGGACTTCAGAAACTTCATGAGAATGACCTATTTGTTAAACTGTCAAAGTGCTTCTTTGAAGTCACAAAAGTAGACATGCTTGGAATGGATGTATCGGGAGAAGGAATCTCGATGAGCAAAAATAAACTTGATGGAATTGCATCATGGCCTGTTCCCCATAATGTTAAAGGAGTTAGAAGCTTCTTGGGACTAGCCAATTTCTATCAATGCTTCATTGAGAATTACTCTATGATTGCACAACCCTTGCATGACTTAACGAAGAAAGATCAACCCTGGTGCTGGGGAAATGCACAACAAATAGCTTTTGATAAATTAAAAGAACAGTTCACAACAGCGCCAGTCTTGGCATATCTGGATGACACGACCCCTTATTGTGTCAAATGCGACGCATCAGAATTTGCTACTGGTGCAGTATTGTTAACCCTTAAGGAAGACAAATGGCACCCTGTCACATATATGTCTCATAGCATGACTAAGGAAGAACGAAATTACCCTATTGCAGACAAAGAAATGTTAGCAATTATTCGTTCTCTAGAACAATGGAGACATCATCTAGAAGGAGCTCGTCATCAGTTTGAAGTTTGGACAGATCATAAAAACCTTATGTACTTTATGAAATCACAAGATCTGAACAAGCGACAAGCTAGATGGGCTCAATATCTCTCGTGTTTCGATTATTTACTAGTGAATAAACCAGGTAGAGCAATGGGAAAAGCAGATGCCTTATCTAGAAGAGAAGATCATAGTATAGGAATAGAAAACGATAATAAAAATACTGTCATGATAGATAGTTCAAAAATATGTAGTGTGAAAGAAATTGAACTCTTTGATAGAATAAAAATAGAACAAAAGAAACATACAATAGCACAAGGATCAGTTTACAAAGATAGTTTATGGGAATACGATGGAAAGATATGGGTACCGAGAACCTTGCGTTTAGAAGTAATGACACAATTTCATGATCATCCACTCACCGGACACAAAGGCCTGGATAAAACTAAAGAATTGATAGCTCGCTACTACAAGTGGCCCGGCATGAAAGCCGACATTGAAACCTATTGCAAATCTTGTGATCGATGTGCTCATATGAAGCCTTCGAATATAGCACCTGCAGGAAAACTGCAACCCTTACCAGTAGCATCTGGACCTTGGAAAGATGTCTCAGCTGACTTTGTCACTGGATTTCCGGAATCACATGGATATGATAGCGTGCTTGTAGTGGTGGA
>JBBPME010000512.1:0-14880 GCA_038090155.1 Rossbeevera pachydermis
CTCCTCTGTCAAATCCTCTTGTTACGCTTCGTGGTGAAGCTCTCGAGGTGTCCCTAGTCCTTCGTCATTCTCAGGTGTTTACCTTTGAACTCCTAGTCCTTTGCCCCTAGTACCCACTGAGTCTATGGCCGACCCTACCCGGGACAGTTGTAACAGTAAGGGCAAAGGGTCAAGGGTCAAGGGTATAGGCCTATAGGGCAAAGGGTAAGGGTCTAGAGGCTGGTGGCACAAGGAGGGGCTGAGGAGAGCGCAAGGGAAGTTCGAGAGAGCGATAGGAGACAGAGAAACACAGCGGGGAGTGAGGGAAGCAAAAGGGAAAGAGAGAATAGTCCAAGTGTGGTTTGAGCATGGTGACTCAGTAGTCCAGAGTGAGAACCATGAAGAAAAGAAACAATAGATCGTAACAGACAGTATCTTTGAACCCCCTTGTTTCACAGAGGCTATGCTCATTCCTACCCGGACCAAGTGTAACACCATTCAATATTAATCTCACAAGAGTGTCCATAACAATCGAGCTACTGACTTCTTCACTCGTATGAAAGAACTCCAAGAGTTAGCATGCAAATCTATAGAGCATGCGAAAGCAAATATGAAGCGGTACCACAACTGAAAAATCCATTCCACTCCTGAATTTAAAGAAGGAGATTTGGTGCTTATCAAAGCTATGAACATATGATCAGACAGACCTATGAAAAAGCTAGATGATCGTCAATATGGCCCATTCCCTGTTAAAAAGAAAAATTCTGATGGATCTTACAAACTCAAATTAGATCAAAAATGGCATGGCATACATCCCGTTTTTAATGAGTGTGTGTTACAACTGTATATTGCTGGATCCTTTCCTACCCAACAGATACCTCCTCCACCCCCTCCCAATGTCATAAACCAACAGGTTGAACATGAAATCGAATATATCATAGATTCGCGAGAATGCCAAGGCAAAATACAATACTTGGTACATTGGGCAGAATTCCCGCACGAAGAAGATGAATGGCTGAACATTTCTGATCTTCAACATGCCAAAGACATAATTCGCAACTTTCATAAGAAACATCCCAACACTCCAAGAGGATTAACCATCAAGCTTAGGGAAGTTTTCAATTGTGATTCATGCTCTAGATGTGGTAATACCTTCGATGATGCAGATTTCAAACAATTCAGTTCTTCTTTGACTTGTCTCCCATCTCATTTGTTTGATATTCCTGCTGCTCAACATGATTTGGATCTGACTAAAGTGTTTGCTTCCCCCTACTGTTATCTAGTTTCTTTTCTTAATTGCTACAGACATCAATGGTAAGAAGGGGGTAATGTGTTACGACTTGCCCCTAGTCTCGTTTTCTCCCTCTTTCTTTCTCTCTTCGTAAATGCGTACCACTATGCTTTTCTTCTATTGATCATTTACTCATCATACTTTAGTCATCCGCAGTCTTCCTGACTCATCCATAACTGCGGATTACCAATCTCTATTACTCATGCTTACTCACCTTGCTTCGTCATCCGCTTAGTGTACCATTACTCATCCGCAGTCTTCCTGACTAATCCTTACTGCAGCTGACACATCTCCTTCGGTCATGTTCCATGACCTTCCATCCCCTTACTATATAAACCCTAGACACTCGTCTTGTAACACTAAGCTAGAGCTACTCTGTACTCCCAATCTACCTGCTCTTAGCCCCACTCTCTGAGTGTGTGCTCCTTAGTCCCTCGTCGTCCAAGGCCTTCCCCTTCGGACTCCTCTGTCAAGCCTTCTTGTGACGCTTCGTGGTGAAGCTCTCGAAGCACCCTTAGTCCCTCGTCGTCCAAGGCCTTCCCCTTCGGACTCCTTCACCCTTAGTCGTCCTCCGGTGTCTACCTCAGGACTCTCATCCCTTAGCCCTAGTACCCACAGAGTCTACGACCGACCCTACCCGGGCCAGTCGTAACATAATGTAAAGATTTTCACTTCTCTGTATCACATCTAATCTTATCTTTTCGCTATCTCGTATAAACACATGACTGGTAGTATATAAGTACTCAACTCATTCTTTGTAATTCTCTAGTTTTGGAATTCTCATCTACTCTCACTCTCTCTTTAAGTGGCTCGAATCTTCGTTTGAGTCATTTTCTAACAGTGGTATGGCTACTTGCACACCATGTGCCTTCCAGTTTGGTACAGGTGTTCCAATAACTGGAACAACAGTGGTTTCAAATATAGTGGTTATCACAATGAATTGCATTCTAGAGTGGAAAAGGCTGGGAGTGAACCATCCACTCAGCTCAGCAAACCTTTAACAAAAAGTGAATACATACTAACAATTGGCTTGGACAGCGTCATCCGCATCGGGGATATAGGAACAAATTGGATGCCATTGATGCATAATCTTATGGGTCAAGTTGAAACATTGAAGAATCAGAACAAGACCGTGGCCGGTGTGGCTATAGTACCACACGCCTCGGGGTTTGGTAAAAGTTTGGCAATGGCCTGTAGGGCATCCAGATTACTTGTGACTACAAATATGGTTATTGCACTAGTACTAATATTCTAGATGGAAAAGGACTGGGAACTGATAACCAGAAGTCAGTGGTGACAACATAAATATACATGGCCAATGATCAGGGATGGAACTGTTACAATTCATTATTTCTTTCCTTTTTCTCTCGTTCTCACTATGAACTACCAAGTCTCTGTGTTCGAACCACGCTCTGACCTTTTCTTTCTTCTATGATGACATAATACCCTTGACCCACCGCTTAGTCATCATTTCCTCCATATGACTCATCCGCAGTCAGCATGACTCATCATGACTCATCCGCAGTCAACATGACTCATCATGACTCACTTCATTTGTAATACTTACTCATCCACAGTCATTCTGACTCAGCTTCTGCACTGCGGATTACTCATCTTCCTTCCACCATGTTCCATGGTGTTCCATCCGCTTATTCAGACTCCGTCCCCTGTACTATATAAACCCCACCATACCTTCTGTATGCCCTAAGCTAGATCTCCTCTGTACTTCACTGTACTTCGTCTCCTGCAATCTAGCCCTCCTTTGACAACCCTTCAGTGGGCAGAACCCTTGAAAGTCTTCGTCCTACTTCTGAGTGGACGCTCTCGACTTGTGATCCTCCACTTGATTGGATTACCTTCATCTCGACATTCGATCGAACGATACCTGCGGTCGTCACCCTCAACAACACCCTTGTCTCTCGTTGCGACACTTGATCATAATGTTACCTTCGTCCTCGTCACTATCATTCTGACAGTACCCTTGTCCTCCCATGTTCTCAGAGGCTACGCTCGTTCCCACCCGGACCAAGCGTAACAGGGACCAAATCAAATCCTGGTGATGTATGAGAGGCCAGATTGATGATAATGATGGGGCCCTGATCCAAGTGCAGAACAATAATGCATCACAAAACAGAAACTGTTTGAAGAATGACATTAATGACATGTAAATCTTTCATAACTAATCTGAAACTCAGAACGCAGGTGTCTCAGCAGTGACTAGCCTGCATTACATTCGTTGTGAAATCATGACTAGACTCACTGTGATGTTTTCAACTTTTATTAGTACATTTCTTGTCTCTTTTCCGTATCTCTCCGACTCCGTTCCGATTCCTCCGAATCATCACTCCGTATCACAGCTGTGCCTCTGACGTCGTTGCTTAAGTAAGTAGTCTAGACTCTGCCTCACCTTGTACACGCATAGTACATGCTGTAGTTGGTATATATGTCTCGTCGCTTGTATCGTAGCTCCTCACGTTCAGAATACTCATTCACTTGCAATCGTTGTGCGCGAGTCTTCGTTGAGTCTTGTGTTTCGGGTCGCACCGTAACACTCACACTGGCAACGTCGACTTCCGATCGTCCAACTTAGAGGCAACTTGAAGCGGTTGGTGAGTGGTTAGTTCGCTGTGGTGTCTGATCATCTATGGCCTTTGGCCACAGCCCTTTGTCTGTATGAAAGGAGGGACTTCAACTTGGGCAGTCACTATCCGGTTCGTTTCTGAGTCTGGAAGGTCGAACGATCACGTGAACTTCCACGTAAGATTCTGCACTCCAAAAGACAAATCTAATCAAGATACACCATCAAATCTCCGTAAACCATCCCCCGTCCCTCAAGTCCGGAACGAACAAAGAATTGTGCATGACCGACGACCGCACGAAATCCAACTCCCAAACCCCCTTCAGCCGCTGACATACGACCTGAAAACTCGATGACCCCCCACGTTCCTGGATCAACCGCAACCCAACCTGAAAGCCCGCCCTAGCCTGCTGTGTCGTCGCCTCCCGCACCTCCACTCTGAACTTGACCGCTTTCATCACCACTGGTTCCTTTGTCTCCTCAAACCGACACTTGAGAATTCCGCTTCCTTCGGAGAGGGTGGAGAAGACCTTGACACCGACGCCGACCAACAAACGCCTGCATTCCTCTCGGCTCGTGAACGCGTCGTGCACGGAGAACAGCTGAAAGCTCGCCGGCTTGAACTTGAACACGTTCCCGAGCCACCATCTGCGCGGCGTCGACGGCAGCGTGAACGAGCTGTCTGACCACGCAGGAGAGACAGCCGTATCGACGCTCTTCTTTCTCTGTAGCTTGCGCGGCAAGGGCTCCACGATCTTCACACGCAGAGATTGTCGCCGCATGTTCGCGTCGCTGCTTCTGAGCGATGATTTCTTGATGATCCCGGTCGCACCTTGCTGTTGTCTGTTTTCCTTATCCAGCTCACCGAATGAACTGACGTGGTGTGCCGACGTGCGTCGCATGTTGGTGGCGTTGGAATATGTGCGGTCGTAAACTGGAGTGAGTGGATTTCTGAAATCGCGCTTGAAATCGTATGCAGGTCGACCCTGTCGACATCCCTCCAATTCCATGTTTATGATAGCGTTAACTGGCGGCTCTGGCTGTAACTGTCCCGATGCAAGCGAAGACGTCATCCCTGCATGTATTTCCATCGCGTTGAGATGTTCTACGACCTGCTTGAAGAACAACTGCATCTTGTCATCCTTGACGTCCGGTATCGTGAGCGCGGGCAGATTTGGAGAGATCGGAGAAGCGAATGACGCGTGTCCTGATGGCGTGGGCGAATGCATCGTGCTCGGCCGAGGCGGCGTCGGAGAGTGTAATACTATCTGCGGGGTATCCAGCTGCTTGAGGTCTTCGATCATGTTTCTACGCGCAGCACGTCGAGGCGTCGGTGGAGCCGCACGCGGCGGCAGCACCGATGGTGACCGTCCAAGATAGGTAACTTGCGATGTCGTACGCACGACACTCCGGCGGGACCCACCGCCAGCCTGGATATCCCCGCGCTGCGAAAACCCTTGCAGACTCTTCTTCCTCTGCGCTTGGGCTACAATGTCGTCCTCTTCGTTATAGTTTTCCAAGCGCTCGTCTCGATACCGAATCAGCAAATGATAAACCCCCTTTTGCCAATTCGGTGCCTCGCTCCCAAGTGCTTCGAGTATCTCCTCGTCGGATGTTCCATGCCAAAGTGTTCGTAGGTTCGCGAAGATGTCCTGGTCAACCTCCTCTGTCTTGCCAATCGGCTTCGCCAGCGCATCCAAATCGGGAACGTCCCTCTCCACCGCTCCGGGCTCCTTCGAAACGAAAAACGGATGTGCCATAATCTCAGGCATCGTGATCCGCTTATCCACCTCCAGTTGCAACATCCGCTCAATCAAGTCGCGCGCATCCGGCGCGACGATCTCTGCAGACGGCATCTCGTACCGCCCGCTCTTCACGCTGTCCAAGAGCGTTCCCAAGTCCTCGTCGTCAAACGGCAACCTTCCAACGAGAAGCGCAAACAGTATCACCCCGCAGGACCAAATGTCGGCCGGCCGCCCGTCGTATGCGAGTCCCATGACCACCTCTGGGGCGGCGTAGTGCGGGCTTCCACACGCGGTCTGCAACAAGCCATCGTGCGCGCCCGTCTGCCACGCCGCCATCCCGAAATCTGCGATCTTGATGTTGCCCTGGTGGTCTATGAGCACGTTCTCTGGCTTCAAGTCGCGGTGCGCGACGCCGAAGTGGTGGCAGTAGTCCACGGCCGCGATCAGCTGCTGGAAACACGCGAGTGCCTCGGGCTCGGCGAGGCGCCCACGCGTGCAGAGGTAATCAAAGAGCTCGCCACCCTCGACGTACTCGAGGATGAGGTAGAGCTCGGAGGAAGTCTCCCAGACGTCGTAGAGGCGCATGACGTTTGTGTGGTCTATGAGCTTCATGATCACGATTTCGCGCTCGATGCTGAGAAGCATGCGTTCGGCGGTGTCGGCGGGGCGTACGAGCGCGTCGCTGTTGACCAGTTGGCGCTTGGAGACGATCTTGACGGCGGCGTATTGTCCGGTCTTGGTGTGGCGAGCGATGCGGACGCGGCCTGTGTGATGTACGCCCAGGGCGTGAGGTGGATATGGTGCTGGTCGGGTGCCATCAGCGGCGGTACATACCTGAGCTTCCCTTTCCGATCGTTCTGCCCACCTTCCAGAGGCCTATCATCTTGGGGTCGTCCTCGCCGCGATGCCTGCGGGGCAGTCTAGGGTATTCTTTGTCCGGCATGTCTAGATGTGGAACTAAAAAAAAAGGCGTCACTGGGCAAGGGAGAACGAGAAAAGTACCCAGTGGCTGACCGGGAGATGGCTGACGTTCCTAACAGGGGTCAATTCGACCAAGTCAGGTTATTATAATCCAAAACACTAAACTCTAGCTAAGAAAAGACGTATAAAACATTCAGGTATTTCATGAGGAAGCAAAAGTCAAGGTAGTACACGTCTACATCCACAGGGCACTCCGATCATCATACAGACCCAGTCAGCCCAGGAGGGAATGCAGAGAAATCGACCTGGTCCTGTATTGCTCGACCCCCAAGCGTAAATGCCACGCGTAATCGTAGCCGCACGTTCGACTTCGTCAGGAGAAGTGTCCGTCAGTGCACCATCGGGGAAAATCCTAAGCACACTTACCCCAGGAGGGGCGATCACCCGCATCTGCTGTGTCTCCGTTGCCCCAGGACGCACGTCCGGATTCGACATTGGAAGCATCTGCAGCTGCTGTGACTACGGCCCAATAAACTTGGTCACTCTCACCATAACATCATCGACCATTTGCCAAACACACCTTTGGCACAGCGGCTTGGAAATGCAACCCTGTAACGATCTCTGTCCCCGTGACTTGGAACCGCGCCATGATGTTCACGACCCCTGGGCGTGCAGCCGAAGTCTGAGGTGTCAGTGTAATCTTCAGTTCGTTCTTTTCGTATGCGGTGTATGACGTCAGCCGGGGCGCGGGCGACGGTTGCTGTTGCCCTGGCATTGACGATGCCTGTGTTTCAACCAGAGACTGCAGTTGTGTTTGTGGTAGCGAAAACGGTGGCGATGGGGCGGACAGACCCGGTGTTGGCGCAGCAGATGCTGGATTAGGAGAAGCATCAAAAAGTCCAAGAATATCTTCTATGTTGCTCTTCCGTGGTTGTGGAGAAGCGGTAGAGATCTGAGGCGATGTGGAGACGTTGGAGGGCGTATTACTACCAAATATTTCGGCAAGGAGATCTTGACTATTTTGCATTGCTTGACCATTAAGTTGAGGGGTAGGAGACGCCAAATCATCTCCCAAGAGGTCACCCTGAGGTTAGGTAAGTACGACAACAGTATAACAAGGGAAGAATACATACCTCTTTCCCACTTCTTGTAGAGCCTACTGGTTTGTTCTCGCTCACTATAAAACATGTTTGTGGTCCGAATAATCTTTGAAAATGTACAAGACGTACCAACACCCATGACAGTCGCTTTGAGCTCCGGAGGAGGCATTCGCTCGAGTACACCAACCTTTAGGTCGCCCAATGTGAACAGACTCGCATACTCCACTGCACGCTGTTGCAGTTCTAACTCAGGGTTCGTCGTATGCTGTGCAAGTACCTCTGCAATTCGTCCTTCCTGAGGTGGGGTAGTGGTATGGCGCGACGCCATCTTTGTGATCGCGCAGAGAACGAATTGGCGGATGAGGTGATTTGCATATGGGGAGTCAAGTGCGGAAAGAAGAAGGTCAACAATATCTTTGTCGGTTGCCTGTAGAAGAACAGGAATTGAGAGTTGTGTAATTGAAAGCGAAGCATGAACAGTCACAGTTTTCGGTTGATCCTCATCGATAATGCCACCTTCAAGCAAAACTTCACTATACTCACCAATGACCCAAACGGCGGCAAGTGTGAGTGATTCCTGCGAAAGGTCGGCTTGGAGTGCGGTGTACAACTTGGATGCTGTGTAAGCTTGCAGCTCGGGAGTATGTGCGACAAGTCGGATGAATGCAGACAGGATCTCTTCTCTGACAAAGTTTCCGGCCTAATCATGGTCAATATTAGTATTGTTCTTCGATGGAAGAAGCTGCGTACCAGTTTCAATGACCTCAAAACTGTATCGATATGCCATCGCTTATTAGGAGCGAATCGTTCGGCGGCAAGTGAGATCTGCGTAGTCATTCCGGTCTTGAACTCGTCGTCTGCGACTTCGAGGAAAGCCAGAAGTTCTCGAACAAGTATACGAACATTTTGCTCATTGATGAGTGCATACGAGAGTTCGAGGGCACGACGTCGTATTGAAATGTCGCCATCGCGAAGACAGTCAAGGATGATGTTACGGTGACGTTGTACAGCGCTCGTATCCATCGACACGACTTTGTTGAGAGTGTTAAGGGCTACATACCTACAATGACCATGAATAAATAGAATTGTCGACCGAAGACGAAGATAAATACCGAATATTGTTATCTCGATTACTGAGGAATTTACCAAGGATATTAATAGCCATGACGCGGAGACCACTGTCTGCTTCGATCTCGAGGACGGTGAGGACGGTTTCGTAGAGAATGGA
Organism: Rossbeevera pachydermis; assembly: GCA_038090155.1. NCBI lineage: Eukaryota > Fungi > Basidiomycota > Agaricomycetes > Boletales > Boletaceae > Leccinum > Leccinum pachyderme. Next base: position 8,843 of record JBBPME010000512.1, read on the forward strand.
GTTGCCAACATTCTTGGTGGAATCAGTGTTTGTAGCAACCTAGATGGCTATGAATGTGGCGAAAGATAGTATGGAGGATCTGCGTACTTGTGCAAGAATGTCGTTCATGGCTTCACTTGCCCGGGCATCACCCCGCCCGAGGAGACGGAGCAACCGGAGAACCTTGACTTGCAAGAATGGGTCTGTTATGCCTGATACATCATGTTCAGGACTATAGCCCGTTGTAACCAGTGCTTTCATATTGCGAACGAGAAGAGGGACGGCCTGTATGAACTCATATGAGGGTTTATCGGTTGAAAAGACGTCATGACCAACGTTTCTGAACTCGTTCAGACAGTTTTCGTCCTGCTGGCACATTTCGGAGATGAGGGTGATGGATGCGAGAAGCACACCGTGGTTGCGATCCGAAAGGAGGTTCTTGGACTTTCCGATGAAATGATCAGAGAGATCGGGGACCTTTTTTATGATTCTCAAAGCACAGAGTGCGGCCTGGGATGAGATATGAGTGGGACAGCAGAGGAGAGAAGATGGTACCAGGCCTTTTTGCGAATATAGGCGTTGCTCGAGCCCAGGAGTTTCTCGATTTCATTTGCGAGGTCACGGGACATTTCCTCCGATGCTATGTTCGCGAATGTGCACAGGGCGAGACCCACGACGTACATGTTGGAATGGTTGAGGTCACTGCGGTGCAAGTCAGCATGGATTGCGACGATGACAGGGCAAGAAGACTTTTGACTTTTTGAGCGAGTTGGTGACGAGGGTGAGCACCTCTTGACTCTCGTCAAGAAGGAGCATGATACCGACGTAGCCGAGCCGTTTATCGGTGAAGCGAGGGCTGGCCACGAGCTTAAGACATTCGATCTGGCCAAAATGAGCTGGCGAGCCGAGCATCTGTATGTACAGCAACTTTGCGATGTTGTGGTGACGCGCATACGAGTCTTCCTCTCTGAAGGAGGCGCGAATGGCCGCTGATTCCTGCTGGATGAGTGCGCGTTCGTCTGCGACAGTCTGGGACGGATGAGCGACGTGGTGGTGCGCGGTGACGGTGTGCACGGACCTTGCATGCTCGTATGCCCTTGATCAGGGCTGCGTCGGGCGGTGAGCGGGGATGCCGACGCGACGTCGGGAACGAGCTGACCTTTGAGATTGTGATAGACCATGACTGAGAGGTCGTGTGACAGGTGTGACTTCCACTAAGAAGGCTGTCACTCTCTCCTCTTGTATTTTCCCCGTCGACGTCGGCAGCGACGACGACGACGAGCGCGCATTTCTCGACGATGACCGACCCCGTCTCGCCCATCTCACAGGTCCTGCTCTCCATCGGGCTCACCAGAGACGATCTGCAGCGCCATAGCGACCAGATGCGCCAGTTCCTCACACACCACGACCCACCCACGACACGCCCGTTCTCTGCTGACCCCCCAGAACATCCCCCGCCGCCAGCTGGGCTCGCCAGAACGCGCTCAGTTTCGCACTCGCACGCGTCGGCGCGCCCCCAGACGCCGCCCCCCTCCACGCCGGTCAAAGCGGAGCCCGTCGAGCCCGCCATACCGCTCAGGCAGATGGACAGCATGGAAATGATACTTGAGCGCAAAAGTCGCCGCGCGAAACGCGAAAAAAAGTCAAAGGGCAAGGATCGCCCGCCGCCTTCCCCATCTCCCGCCCGCGCGTCCTTCAGCCTCGACGCGTTCATGCAGTCGCGCGATTCCCGACGCGTCACCGGCCCAGATCAGTCCGATTCTTCGAGCAATATTGCTCCACAGGTTCGTCGTGTTCAGCCTCGCGTCCTCGTCCTCGATATATTCTCTCTCAGGACGCACTTCAAAGCACGACCGACCCTCTTCCCCCCGTCACACCCCAACATAAAAAGTACTATAGAGATTACGACGCGATCGAACCTCCATCGCGCCATAAGAAGGTACTCCTTTCCTTTTTTTTCTTTTTTTTTGGTTGACGTTTTCATAGACTTCTTTTGCTCAGGCCAATTCTCCCACACCAACGCCCTCCCGCCCGGGAAGTATGCCTGCTCCAGCGCAACCTGCATCTCAGGACGTGGATCCTCTCACTCCACGTCGAAACAACTACTACAAGTCGCCCTTCCTTTCTTCTTCACCTCCTCGCTCTTCTCCCTTTGCCACGCCCTCCACGAAGCGAATCGTTAATCTTGTATCATCACCAGGCCCAATGGACCCTCTTCCAGATGAAGATGAATACGATAACCTCCCCTATAAACTTCCCCCTGGCCCTTATTCAAAGAAGAAACCAGAACTCTCCTACGCCGCCCTCATCGGCCAGGCTGTCCTTTCCTCTCCTGACCACAGGTTGACACTACAGGAAATTTACGAATGGATTACCATCGTCTATCCATACTTTCAGAGAAATGAAGCTACTTGGATGAACTCTATTCGTCATGTTCTATCTACCACTGTTTGTTTCCGCAAGGTTCCTCGGGATCGCAGCCTTGGTCGAACCCAGTGGGCGATCTGGGACTGCGATCTCGAATGTTTTGCCAACGGAAACTTTAGGAAAGAATTCTGTGCTGAATACAAGCGAGCAGCAGCGGCCAAGAAAGCCCCACCAAAGAAGCGCCCTGCAGAGGACGCTCCGTCTGGGCGTAGAGCGAAACGCTCGAAGAAGGAACCCGCTTCTTCGACTGAAACTAGCTCACCTCCTCAGCCAACATTAGTCCCCCACCCATTCACAGGTTCAATGCTTCCTTCCCTTGTACTTACCACCCATTTCCTCCCCATATTTCCCCCATGTCCATCAGTTCATCATCAGCCATATTACGAGCATTGCGCACAACTGCCCGCAGAAGTCATTTTCCCTCCGCTTCCACCAACATCTCACTACGCCCGCGTCACATCAGGTGTCGCGGGGGTCTCGCCTGTTCCCCATTCGTCTGTTGTCAAGGGCCCTAACGAATCCCAGACATCGCCCATGCCACCTTCTTCATCCCTTCCAGCATTAATACCAAACGATGGGTCCTCCAGCCCACCGCTTCCCTCGGAGGACCATCCACAGACAGACACTGCAGATGCCCACGTAGAATCAACAACACCACTCGAGCCGGGCAACATGTCGCTCGAAAATATTCACATCGACAAGGGTAAACAAAAGGAGGTAGTTATGCAGGACACCACACCCCCAAAGGTGGATTCTCACATCGCGAATTATGTGTTTAGACTCACAACATTCGTCAGCAGAAATCACGTACCCTCCCGCCCATACCAGTATCTCCAACCATTGACCGACGCACGAGACCCAGGAAAAAGCAAGCTGTCCATGAACACCGCCCTCTCCTCCCCACACCAGCCGCGGAGTCCACATCAACGACAACTACCAGCGCCCACATTCGCCCATCGACGCCTCCCTCACGTCCCAGTACACCTCCACGCAATCGCGGTGCCTCCGTCACCGTCCATCTTTCACCACTGCGAACGCCGCTGTCTCACAAGGGCCTCCACATGACGCCCAGCACTAGTCTTGCCCACTTCAAGACGAATCTCGACCCACCTCCACATCCGTCGTTCAACCCAGACGACGGCATAAACCCGGCCGTGTTCAACAGCGAGAACGTCCGTACTCCTTCGCGCAAGCGGCCATACCACCGCGACCGAGACAAGGACGCGATGCCTACCCATTCCCACTTTCCGCCAGTCACTCCCAAGAAACTGGTTTTCCCTACCCCAGGCTCATCAGCCGAGTCACCATATCGGACACCTGGATCCCGGATATTCGATCCACACGATCCGGGTGCATTGCTCGAAGAAGAGTTTGCTAGAATCAGTGCCAAGGCGACGCAGGAAAGTCCGGCGGGGTTATTTGACCGACGAGGACTATTGTATGAGAGTCCGAACATGCACAGTCCAGGCAAGTTGCCGCGGTGGTATTGACGAGAACGACACGTCCTCGTCGCGATTTCTTCTTTTCCTCCTACGTTTTGACATATATCCCATGCACGCCTCCGAAGTTTCAACGATATCCACATTTTCATTTATTCAGCCGCCTGGTGCCTCCGTGTCTGTGTCCGTCTCCGGCGTTCTATCTGTATGTTAGTGATCGAGTCGACGCATATATGCCACCTTGTTTGTTTTTTCCTCGTCTCATTTTGTCCTTGCACTTTTTTTCTATTGGTGTACTCACTACCGGTCGACCAACCCGCTATTAGTATGCTATCCATTTTCGTTGTCTCTGAATCTCACTATGTAGTTATTCTTAGGCTGTTACGGACGATCTCCTACGTAGTAGCAGTATTGTGTTAGAGAGGGCAATGCATCAGGAAAATTTTAAAGAAATGATAATCCTAGATAATCCTGAAAAGGGGGTTTATAATATATTATCATTATTATGTAGTGTGGAAGTTCCACGCGATCGAGAGATAGTCCTCGGCATTTCCCGTCCCTTACAAACCTTGTTCACACCGTCCCCGTAGATATCCAGATTATGATCCATGGAGAATGTCGATCTAACCCCGCTTGTGTGTTTGAGCAAAGCAACATGCACAGTGGAGTATATTTATAATATTGTCGTGGAGCATTGCGGGTGGATACGTCTGCGGATCCAGATGACTGTGAGACTCTGAGTCTCTGACTCGTGTCGATCAAATATTTGTAAACGCAAGTTACCGCACTTCGGCGGAATGCCACGCAATCGCCTAGCCACACTAATAAATACTACAGTCTCACTGCTGTTACCAGTAGTCACCTCAGCGTTTGCATTGTCGGACTACATCTCGTCGTAGTCATAATGAGCGCACTCAAGACCTGGATCTGTGAATCCTTTCCCCCTAAACCAACTTTCAACATCTCAGACATCCCGGACCTCGCAGGAAAGGTCATTATTGTCACAGGTGGTAGCACAGGCATTGGCAAGGAGACGGCCAGGGTACGTTCCATGGTCTCAAACATTTTTTTGCTTGAGATTTGTTGAATTTCTGTTGTCGATACACAGGCCCTCCTTGCTCATGGAGCGAGAGTCTACGTCGCCGCGCGAAATAGAACACAGTGCGAAGACACGATTCGACAGCTCAAACAGGAAACCGGAAACGAGGGTATCTATTTAAGCCTCCACTTGGCCAACTTGAAGGCTGTCAAGGCAGCTGCGGAGCAGTTCTTGAGGTTCGTGGCTGCTACTTAACACTACTCAGGCTAGGAAGAGACCTCACCTATGACTTATGCTCCATTTATACAGCAAAGAAACACAGCTCCATGTACTCTTCAACAACGCGTGAGTGGTCATGCATTTCAAGATGAATCTTGTCGTGTATAGACATATCCATAGCGGCGTCATGAGCCCCCCAGTGGAATGGCTTACTGCAGATGGATACGACCTTCAATTCGGCACAAATGTTCTAGGTAGGTCTCCATCTTACTTTTCTCCATTCCGTCGCCCTAAATGTGATATATCATAAACAGGACACCATTACTTCACCAAACTTCTTCTCCCAACGATGATCGCCACTGCCAAGACGAGCTCGGATGGCAAGTCCCGCATCATCACCACCTCCTCAGCAGGACATCTCTTTTGTAGTGGCCTTGATTTTGAGACGTTCAAAGACTCACCAAGGCGACAAAAATGTAGCACCGATGTGCTATACTTCCAGAGCAAATTCGTATGTTCACAGAGCGACCGTGTCTGACGTCTTGATGATAATCGATGGGCGTGCAGGCAAATGTAGTTGCCGCGCTCGAGCTTTCTCGTCGGTTCGGCGACCAGGGCGTCGTTTCTATCTCCCTCAATCCTGGGAACATCAAGTCAGATTTGCAGCGGCACTTTTCTATGTTTTTGCGGTCTATCTTGGTGGGTCGATGGTCTACCTGGGTTCGAGTTCACACTGACACTATGATCACCGTCATAACACGATTTGTATTTATTTATTTCAGAATCAAACAATCATGTACGATACGCCATTTGGCGCTTTGACGCAGCTCTATGCTGGGACGATGCCAGAAGCGGTAGGGCTTGGTGGGAAAGTATGTCCTTGTCTTTCATGTTGCTACCTGCGTGGTGTATTGAATGCATGTCTTCTTCCTCTA
>JBBPME010000513.1:0-14870 GCA_038090155.1 Rossbeevera pachydermis
TCCACCACGCAGTCTATACCTGCTGCACGGCACTAGTCTTCATCTCGAAAGCAACTTGGATCTCCTCTAAACTCTTGCCCTTTGTTTCAGGCATGAAAAAGTAACACACCACGGTGACGAAATAGGTCGATGCAGAAAATAAGAAGTAGGGTCCGCTCGGGGACGCGTGGAGGAAGAGAGGACCGGTCAACGCCATCATGAAGTTAACGACCCAATTAGCAAGCTCGGGTATGACGGATAAATAACTTCATCTCGGCGAAGAGAAATGATAACTTACTTGCTGGAACGCGCATGCCTTTGCTCGTAGGCGTGTAGGCACTATCTCACACGCATATATTTTGATGACCTAAATAAGGGGAAATTGAATCACGCGTATTGCGAAGGAACAACGATGATGACCCTACCATGGCCCAGGACCAGGAAAAGTTGGCGAGAAACGCGTAGATCAGGATGATGACTGCCCACTGGGAGGCTTTTCCGTCAAGGTAAACTTCGCCGTTCACCTTGCCGCCGTGAACTGCATATATGGAGCCGATTGCAAGAAAGCAGCTAGCGATGGCAATTCCACCTCCTATCAAGGGGAACCTCCGGCCCCATTTGTCCACCCAAATCTGAGAAGGGATAGTGAATACTAGGATTATAATTCCCGAAACTCCAGATGCAAGGAATGTGGCGCGTTTCGATGAGAAGCCAGCCTGGGTGAAGAGAATGGGAGCATAATATAGCACGACATCGATCTGCGCCACACAAAAGAGATACCAGTGAGGACAGAGACATAATGAATTGGCCAGACAAGGACACACGCCACACAACATTTGAAATCCCATCAGGAATATTCCGAGTAGACTCCTCCTGATATAGCGCTTCGAGAAGACTTCCGAGAACGTGGCTCGTTGGGTGCCCTCCACTTCCAGTGATGCTTTGATACTTTGGAGCTCTTCTTCAACATTTTCAGTTCGCCGAAGGCCCAACAAGACTTGGCGGGCCTCTTGAAAGCGACCGCGTTGCACCAACCACCGAGGGGAGAAGGGCAAGAAGGCCATGCCAATTGACAGGGTTGCAGCTACACAGGCTTCGACGATAAATGGAATGCGCCAAGCCAGACTATTGTCTAATCCGGAAGACCCGTAAGTTATGAAGTACCCCGAAGCGATACCTATCGTGATGAGAAGCTGTAACATGTTGGCCACAGTACCACGGATGTCGTGGGGAGCAATCTCGCATAGGTAGATGGTCACGACTGAGATAGATTGGCCTTGCCCAATGTCTGTTATCAGACGAGCACAGATCAGTGCAGGAAAGCTGTTCGCTGAGGCAGATATGATGGTCCCGAGGGTGACGATGAGTCCACCTGTGAGAATGCCATACTTGCGAGACAGGACATCGGCGACATGACCGCTACACAAGGAGGAAATCGAGGCAGAAAGTAGGATGCAAGCGACGTATATCCCTAGCTGGCCAGATGAAATGTACCCTATGGAGTCGCTGAACTGTGACATTTGTGTGAGAGGACCAATGGAGCCTTTGAAGGGAAATTGTGAGGAATAAATTGGATCGTGATACCCGGAACTCACCAGTATCAAGTCCCCATAGCATACCAGCCAGAGAGGCATACCATGCTATGAGGTAGATTTGAAGAGTGGCTGACAACATGGTATCTGCGACGGAAATCCATCATGTAGCAATTTATCGAAGGATGCGATGGATTCGACGGTCCGGTAGGGTCCCATGACCGTCAAGTAGAAGTCCAATTTCGCACGCAGCTTTCTCACCACTTCAGTCCTCTTCGAAGAATGCCATTACTCTCCTTTGATTTCTCCACGTCAACACGACGAGACATTCAAAACCTGGAAAACGACTCAGATGAACCACCGAAAAGATGGTTCCACTACGTCCCTCTCTGTGGTGAGTTCGATGTCGGATCTTCAAGCGATTCTCAACGCAACTCCCCTGGATAGCATTAATTGCTTTGATGATCGCTCCGCATCCGTCTTGGCTGTATGTTCTCGTCAATCATTACCTCCGTGCATTGCATTCCCCTTCGACTTTTCTCCTTCACTTGTTTGTCTCATACACCTTTACATTCCTTGCATTTTGCTCGCTCATTATTTGCGTGGTTCGTGACCCCGGGCCAGTTTCGCTTCCCAAAGGAGTTTCAGAGGAGGGCGCTGGCATGGGTGATCTCGGATTGCAGGAGGCTCTCATGGCTACTTCAGACTTCGACGACGAGTTGACCCCCCTCAAGTGGTGTCGTAGGTGCTGGGGACCGAAGCCGGAGCGCACACACCATTGCAACCTTTGTGGCCGCTGCGTGTTAAAGATGGGTAGGTTAATGGGTGTTCTTGTTCGGCTGTCGCAGCTGCTGATTAGTCAGACCATCACTGCCCGTGGCTTGGAAGCAAGTGTGTGGTGCGTTCAGTGACTTCGGTCCCAGCTTTTCCTCTCAATCTTCTCCCAGGGCCATAGGACATACCCCGCATTCTTTCACTTCATATCCTGCATTACTTTACTCTCAACTTATATCGGTGTCATCTCCGCCTTTGCCTTCCAATGGTCGTTCAATAACCCGACCTCGGTGCCGGTGAGGACACACCCGCAGGTATACCACTCTGAAAAATACTAACTTGTCAACAAGGATGATACCGCTCCTATTCATGAGCTTCTCTTGATTGCGGCTGGTCTTGTTTTTGCACTTGTTGTCGGTTCTTTCACAATATATCACATGTACCTCATTTCGTAAGTGTCCTTTCATCCTAGTATGTTCTCATGGTGTATTGATTATGTATAGTACGAATCAGACAACTCTCGAAAGTCTCTCGCCGTTCCTGCTCCTTCGATATTTACCACCGCTCCCTGAGTCACTCCGCCTCTCAGAACCTCCTATGGAACACGAGCTGTCATTCAACCAGAAAAATATTGTACGAGATGCTCACCGTTCAATAAAGTTGTATGATCTTGGGTGGCGGAGGAACTGGGCACAAGCATTCGGTTGGAGCAAACCACAAGGTTGGGTGTATCGCCTTGCATATGGTGGCGCTAGGTTAGTGTGCATTGGATTATTTGGTGTCATAACCGCCTGCGCAATTCCGTTGGTGCTGATTAGCACTCTATAGTAAAGGGGACGGGCGATCCTTCCTTCGTAATCCCCGTGCCGAGGAGATGCTATCGAAACTTGCGGAAAGACTTGCAACTGTTGACAAAGACGCATGATATCCCCCTCTTCAAATCTTGTTTTGATCATGGATGATTGCACTACCCCGCTACCCTAGATTATGCTCACTGATTAATAATGTGTTCTTGCTGTCTATTAGCACTGTTGTCTTGACAATATGTATATACCGGACGTGTTTCACGGGGTCATTCATGACTCTAGTTCACTCCGGCATGAAGAGCGCGCATGATGTAGGACTACATAGTATGTGATGTTGATGTCAACTTAGATTACCATGGATTCTTGCCTGATCAAATGGCTGACTCAGCTCCCGCACGTTCTTTTCCTTTGGTACAACTTCAAGTTCAAAGCCTGGAAAATAAAATAGCCAAGAAATTCCATTCCATACTTATTAGTACTACTAGTAGCCTGAGCTCGCGACCGTAACCGCATGAAATAATTAGCCCCGTCTGGGAAAAACCAGTACACACCATTGTGGGGGCTGCGGATTCTAGTTCGATAAGGTTACTCGTTCGGCTGTTGCAACTTGGAAGGTGCTGAGCGCCAGTGAGCGCTGATCCGAGGTCACAGCCCGCGTGTGCGGAAAGCGGAAGCAACCGCAGTGCGTTCATGCGATGCGATGGCATCGGGGCCAGCCGCCAACTCATTCTGCATTTCCCTCCACGATCTCCGTGGCAAAGGTATGTTAGTGAAACTAGCAAAAGTGTGGCTCGAAACTGTTGACCAGGACGCGCAATAATATCCCCTTCCGAGTCCACGTTCAAGTTACAAAGCAAGTTTAACGGGTTGTCTGACATACTTATACTGCACTGCCATCCTAGTATCATGTAAGTTGGATTACGCCCATCAATTTACAGGACAAGTTATAGAGCGGGCAGCTGTACAGCAAGCGTGGCATTCATTTGTTGTCCTGACAATGATTGACTATTCATCAAATGTGCATCGCCTGTCTCCGTTCTCGACCGTCGCGCTTCATAAGCTTGATGATGCGCGTCCGATCATACCGCCTTTCCTGAATGATTTAAAAGCCTTCCACTCGTTTGCTTGTCCTACAGCTTCCAGACCCACTACTTCATACCACCAAACATGGCTATCCACCACATCGGTAAGTCACCACTGAACTACCTTGCCAGTTCTCTTGCCCCTCTGACCTGGCCGCAATCGCCTAATAGTCCTGCTCAAGTACAAAGCCGACATCGCCCCCGCCGACGTCGAGAAAGTTAGGTCGACTCTGTGCAGCCTCCCGTCAATGGTGCCCTCCATTGTCGAAATAAAGACCGGCAAGAAGGTCAAGCATCCCCTGGATCAAGACTTTGACGATGGTCGGTCCTGGTCAAAATGACTCTTAATTCGTCAACTAAGTATCGGTGCAGCCTTCATCCTTGTGTTCAAGGACGAGGAGGCGTTGAAGGAGTATACAACGAGCAGCAAAACGCACAACGAGTATCGGACTTCCATGGAGCCCTATATCCAAGGCACGTCCCATTCTCTACCTCACATTGTAACCAGCTGATAAAAGGATTTCATCGTTCTAACAAAATCTAGATAAGTTGATCTTCGACTTCCAGGTCGACGAGTGAAGGAGAAAAGACAGGGCAAGATCATTATGGACTTGCATGTATATTGAACAATAAAGAGCCCAAGCATCCATTTCTTAACCTTGACTGGCAGTGGTGAGAGTGTATTTCAGCAGATGTGTCATACGATAAATCCGGCGAGGATCACCCGCGTGAAATGATTCTTAGACTGACCTTGGACTTGAATTATGATTATTAGGACAAGAACGCATTGAAAGGCAAACCACGAGTATCGGGCATCCATGGAGCCCTATATCCAAGATACGCTGCATGCTCTACTTACCAGCTTAACTTACCGGCTGATATCCGAATCAGAAGCATTCTAGCATTCCGGAAAAAAATCTGGATAAGTTGACATTCGGCATTCAGGTTCAAGAGTAAAGGGAAAACGAACGAGGGACAATATCATAAAGTTAATCATGAACTTGCAAGAATAATGAACACTAAAGGACTCGGGAATGCATATATTAACTTTAACCAGGAGTGAACCCATTCAACTAGTCGTAAATCGGGAGTGGCAAAAGTCTGCCCCACGTGCACTGTCAGCCTACGCCCCTCATAGGTCCATGGAAACCCCACTTACTTGTCAGTGTTGAACAAAAAATTTTGACCGTCATCTTCGCCTTCCAAGAAGTGTGTCGGATGTAAAACTAGTCGAGGAGGCGTCGGTATCTTTGATGGCAATAACGAATCAGTCAACTCACCTAGATGACCACGAACATGCTTCAACAAGTTCTCCATTTCCGCCCATTCTGCCTTGTCGAACGACGGAGCTCTTCGGACATTCCTACCTTTTCCAAGATCCTTTTCCTGCATCATCACAGTCGGGGGGAGCGAACATTCGCTCCTCTTTCTGTCTCGGTAATGCAGCTCCTCGATGTTTTCACCCAGGAGACCGGGTCCTTTCCCAAAATCACTAGTCGACGATAGGGTCGAAGAGGACAAAGCCTGACAAATAGTGCGACGTAAAAATAAAATCGGAATGAATGATGGTTAGTCATGCTCACCCCATTGGTAAAATACTCATGGCGAGCAACAAAGTGCTTGTATTGTTTCCACGTGGTCACCGTGTCGTCTGGAACCGCATGGAACACCTTACGGTATATCTCCGTCTGCGAAAGACCAGTAAGGCGAGAAACGCAAAGGGAATCAGTCAAGCACTCACGTTGTGCTTGGCGCACGCAACCCAAATATTTTCCCAAAACTGATCCGAGATCGGATCTTCGAAATCATCTGGATGGACGTGGGGCGCTACCATCGAAACCGACTGCTTGCCTTTGGCCTCCTGAAGATGTCTCTGTTTCGTTCGCTGAGATGATTTATCAGGCGCGCTCTGCTTTCCACTCGAATTGCTGTGGTGCAAGGTGGAGCGCGACTCGCAACAAGCGTTGGTCTCTTCTGCTAATAGTACCTCCGTATTACGGTCAGATTCTTGGCTGACGCGCACACTTGGCTGATCAGCGTTCAGCAGCCTTTCTTTGTCCTGAAGCAGTAGACGTTGGGAACCCTGGGCCTCCACTGTAGGAACTCCCGCGCTAGTGAGTCCGACGGAAGGACACAGTACATGGCCGTCATAAAGAGGTGCTACCTCCCCCGAAACTCGGGGGCTCGCTTCGCCATGTACTGCGGATGGATGGAGCGCTTTCGACAACGTTTCAGCAACAGCGTGCTCAGCACCATGAACCCCTTAAGAGCTAAGTCAGTAGGGCAGGCGTAAGAACAGAGAATATATGCACCTTTTTTGATTGCATGGACGGTGGTATGCAATGCATGATGAATTGGCTGCTCGTGCACCACTTCTACCATTGGATGACCCGGCTCTTGCTCTGCATTCGGGTCCCGCTTCTCTTGAAGCAGTGGCTCGTGGTGTGGCTCTCCTTCGGGTAAGAGTACATGTTGATCAGGGTGATCTTTGCCCATCAAGGCGTCGACGTCGATTCCAACGTGTTCTCGCATCAACCGGACTCGGAGGGTGTGGGCAAACCGTCCCACTTTGAACGAACTTCCTGCCATCATTCTGCACCCAGCGGAATCAGATGAGCGATGAGCACAGAATAAGTAATCGCAACCTACCCATCGATCATGTCAGTATCTCGGATGACAGCGGCCAGTTCTGAATCTCGATCGCCTCGCTGAGATCGCTCGTTGATGTTTGCACTTCCGATAATTGCGAGCCTATCGTCGACGATGCACAATTTTCCGTGAATGTAAACCTGAGGTCGTCGTGAGCTCACTGGATGCATTCAACAAAGAATAACCTTACCATCTCAGTGGTTAAGGCCCCGTCACGCATTTTCCCCCAATTTCGTAAGGAGAACACGCGAAAATAATCCTCAGGCTAATGACAGTTCAGATAAGATCAAAGTTCATGAAGCTGAACCTACTTCGATTCTTTCCGCTCGCAATCGCCCATAAATCGAGGTATCCCCTCGGAACAGTGAACGGTTTTGACAATCGAGGATGATTCGTACCTATGAAAAAGTCACATTAAACTCGAACTTGTGCTAGGAACTGGACAAACGCACGATGCTGGCATCGCTGTCGTCTATCGGAAATGGGAACCCAGGGAATAGCGGTATGACGATGCAACACTTCCACTGAGTTCCCTCCCGCTTTGCACGAATAATCCGCTCGACAAGAGCGTCTCCGATTGCATTCTCGATCTTTACGTCGTTTATGTCGGTCCTACATGTTGAAAATAAGACCCGCCCTCATGTATTCATAATGGTCATGCTTACGAGCTGATAAAGTACTGGTTCTCAATGTACACAAAATGTTCGGACTCGTTAATTGCTGCTTCGAATCAGGACTAATGCCCATGGATATTATCAAGAGGACTTACCTGTTATGTATGCGGTCTGGATGGAATGCTCAGTCTTATTTGGAGTTCCCAGCGACCAAGGCCCGGCAGAACGACAAATTTGCATCTCGCAAGTTCCTGTGAGGCCCATGGCTTCCAATTCTCCAGGTCTAAATTCTGGCGGAGGTAGCAGAAATGGCATAAACCGCGTATGGTTCTACGCAAACAAAGGTTTCATTTGGATATTTTGGATACAAAGTTACTCCTACCTTGATACGTAGCAACCAATTCCATCTGGTACGACGGGTCAGCAAACGAAACAAAACAGTGTATTATATAACATACCTCTCTGAAAAATGTCGGGCCAGATCGCGAGCCGGTTGACCTACGACCTGCATCCCGACGTCGTGCCTGTAGAGAGTTAGCATTACTGACAATTATTTTCACGAATACACACACCAAGCCATTCTCGGAACTTTGGAGCGATCATACATATCTTCTTCAGGTTTGTGAAGCGCTTGGAAATCCAAAACTCTCGGATTACTGTAGTCCTTTCCTACATATGCGCAAATAATAGTAAGTACAGGGACGTCATGAACTCATTTGCAACAAACCTGGCCATATTTCTGTTTTGTCTGGTGATAATTCGGGATCATCAACAATTACATGCTGCGGGGTGTCCCATCTATAGGGAACGGATCATTACATTTTATGTGGTGAAAGCGATACAGCAAACCTTCCAAAGCAAAGATCTATCCCACCCATGAACGCAATTGTTTGGTCAATAACACAAAGCTTCTCGTGCTGAAATAAGGATAATTTGCGGATTAGGGAAGGAATCTGTCTGGCGGTTCGTTAGCTCACGTGAGCCCAGTAAAATGTCCCCGTCTGAAAATGCGAAGGGGATCGCTGAACCATGATGTTTTCATGAATCGACGATAACCTTCGTTTGGAGTAACTATGGGATGCATAAAAGTCAAACAAGAATGAAAGTGGTACGCAAGCCTCGCTCACCTGCTATCCGTCGGTGTTGTACGGTTAGATACTTCCTGACTGATCCCAGTATGAGCACATGAAATACATGTCCACCCAGGAAAAACACTCAATATAATATCACATAAATTTTGACACCTTCCTTCGCCTTTCGCTCCAAGACATTATCCAATCGATATTTGTCCTTGCCGGGTCGTCGTAGTTGTACCTCTTCGGTAGACAAATTAAAGCGTGAGGAATCCTCCAATTGAGCAATCATACCTGGAGAGAGCATCCAGTCATGGATATATATAGTTTCTTTGGCCATCATGAGCGCTCTTGACAAGTTCCACATGTAATCGCGCTTCAGACAAAGTTAAGTTGGTGAACATAAAAATCATAAACAAGCAAACCCCATCTACGAGCCACTGTGCAGCTACGTCCATTCGGATTGGTGCAAAACTGCCAAATGGATTCTTGGTGACAAACACACAAGTATCCGCAGCCTTCTCCAACGCTGTAATCCATTGCAACATTTGGCGCTAGAGATACAAAATGTAAGTTGTGAAATCAAGCACCTTACTACGTATTTACCTCGTTCCTTGCAAATAGTTCAAGCCGCAGTTGTGAATTCACAACACAAAACGTGTGCTTTGAAACGTCTTGTGAGCGTTTCTTTCGCTTCCGCTGCTCACTGTCCGATTCGGCTACTCCCTGATCCTGTCGCTGTAAACTTTGTCCCTCGGCTTGGGAAAGTTCAGCGATTTTCAGGGGTCTAATGTGCGTGGAGGGATCCTGCATTGGGGAGAGTGAGAGGTTAGATACAACCGAGCTCCCTGAAGACGAAGAGTCATGTCGTATATGCCCAAGCTGCGAGGACACGTTGTTGTCTGGATTCTCCCTGTCGTTCTTGGTCGGCGGGATTCGTTGGAAGAAATTAGAAACTCTGGATAGTCCACCAACGATCGGATTCATTACTGACGCACAATCGACCTCAGTCTCTCGAGGTACCACGAATGTGCGCGTGTGATCAGCAGCATGAAACTCCCTGTCTGCAGGTTCCGGACGAAGAAGATGGAGGCCTTTCCGATAGTAGCTAGTCGGACGCAGGATCTCGAAATCTGAGTCAAAAAGAAAGACGTCCAAAACAGTTAACTGTTGGGCCGATCAGACGCTTATAGCCAGAGATGAACGGAACAAACTTCTCCGGGTTCCTCGAGGACAACTAAATAACTATCCCGTACAGCGCACCAACGAGATTGTTTTCGATCCCTCCTGCTTGCAGATTTGCGTCCAATCCCAGTGTGATTTCCGGATGTCTTGATGCGTAGGATGCCAGCTTTATACTGGACTCCACCCGACTGTGCAAGCGATATAAACAAGGCACTGAGCTCAAGGAAACCCAATAGTCTGTTCGATGTCGGATGGAACATCTGGTAGACAGAGGATGTTAATCACCAGCCAACAGTTCCAAATTTAAGCTACGCACCACAGCACGAATAAGCTTGATGAGATATTTCTCTAGAGCTTCGCGTTGTGCTAACGCGAACTCTGCCTGACGAGTTTGACTTCCGGTGCTCCCCATTGTAAGGAAATTCAAGTATGGTAGACCTTCATGCACCATGTGGTTAGAAAAAAAAAATCTGTGCGAAGAGGGCATACTAGTTCGGGGGAATTCCGGAAGCTTGTCTTTGTTGCCGCTGAATGTGTTGGATATGGTGTAATGTGTGTGTAGCGAGATGAAGTCCCGAAGTTGTCGATAAATGACCCATCGAGCAGCACCGTTGGCATATTCGCACTCGATACGGAAAACGGCCTTGTGTTCGTGCGATGGATGTAGACTATCACTGATACGGATACGCAGTCGATGAAGTAGAACCGGGACACGTCGATGATCCTTGTCGTCCCGTTCGAACCAAAGGCCTAACATTAAATTGGAAAGCCCGCCAGTGATAAGTTCGTCGATAATGTTCACTTCGGAAGGTGTAACGGCACGCGTTGTAACAATGGACTGCGATGGCCGTGCGACATACGGAATTAATGCACGTAACTTGGCCCACTTGTCAGACGCCCCAGAACGCTTTATTGGCCTTGGGACAGTATGAGTTGGTGACTGCTGGACATCCGTTTGCGCTCGTTCCTTGGAACGTAAACCAGCTTTTTTTCCAGTCCCAATTTCACATTCAGAAACACGAGCATCATGCTCGTCTGGCAGTTCAGAACGAAGAGGCTCTTGAAAAATGGGAGTGGATGACCTGAGCCACCTAGTAGTAGTCCGGCTCTCGTCTTGTTCTCTGTACTTTCCCTTCCTTCCCGCGAGGTCTTTTTCAGTTTTTAAGTCGGCCAACTCTAAAGCCCCCCGAAAGGCAGATTGTGGTTGACCAGAATGATGCTGGGAGGTAGAGTGAAGATGTTGATCGCTTTCAAAAAGATCATCGTTCTGGTGCCGAACACCAGGGAAGATAAAGCGAGCACCAACGGGCCAGGTGGAAGGGGTGAAGTCAAGATAAGACAAGGATCGAGGAGGTCCGGTCCGAGCGGAAGGGGTGCTAGGTACTGAGGAGGTTAGTCGAACAGATATGAAGGCCCGCGAAGGAGAAGGGCCTTCTGAATGCAAAGTAGGATGTTGGGCATGAACCGGGGTTGTAACAGCCAGAGGTGCGGATTGAGAGGGTCCGGTCTCGTGGTTACCGTGATGATCGCAATTGCCAGCGGCGAGTGCAGCAGTGACCACATCGGCGAAATGGACTGGGCGCTGAGTCTTCGGGACGGACTGCAACGAAGCCTGCGCGGTGGTCATGTACAACTAGTTGGCGTGGAAGGAGAGGTAGCGAAGCGAACTTGTATTACCACTTCGACGTAATAAATAGGCTACAAATATGGAAGTCTTCGAATTTGATATGTACCTCCAAATGTTGACAGCAATCTGTCATTATGTACTGCAAATTTTTGATCGAGTGGAATGTTTCTCAAGTTAGCCGCCAGCTTCGGCTCAGTACGGAGTAGTAACCGGGTTTCAGAAGCGTTCAGACGCAAAATTATCCTCACAGAGTAAGTCCCACGGCAGACACGTGCGCACGCACGCGTGATCGTAGCTTGCTGTCTAAAAATATCTTATCCAGAGATCTTGCTACTGCATGTCGTCTGAACAACGTTTTTCAATCCCACATATACTCAGACAGGACACCTGCTACTTTCCTGTGCAAGTATCAGCTTTCGACTAATCTTCATCAATCTCAGAGAATGACATTACCTTTCCTTTGGAGGCACGAGAGCGCGCCGAAGATATTTTAGTTGGAAACAAGTAAACCAACCAACCTCTTCCAAGTTTTCTCAGGAGTATCCGACGGATTTGCTGTTCGCGGTGGGTCACCCGAATGTGCCTCATGAACGTGGGCAGATATTAAACATGTTTATTGGTCAGCGTTCAGACGTTGTTGCGCTTACACAGTCCCGCTGCCCCACGACCTGCTTTTATCCCAAAAACAGTACCCGCCGTCAGTCCACTACCTCCGGGGTAGTTGTTGTAGTAAAGATCCCCAATCATCTCTCCGGTGCAAAACAGGCGCCGAATAGGCTCTCCATTCTCAGACAATACCTCAGCAGTCTCCGGATTGATTGCGAGCCCACCAAATGTGAATGTTATACCACAGGCAACCTTGACGGCCAAGAAAGGCCCTTTCTCGATTGGAAGTGCCCAATTTGACTTTTCAAGGCTTAGCGACTGCCTAGAAGACTGGGTTGACAGACCGTCCTTGACTGTCGGATCCCATTTGCACCCAGGGTACTCCACGCGATGTTGATGGACCGCCTCATTGTACTCCTGGACTGTCCGCAAGAAAATTTCCCTGTCTCGCAGTCCCTTGTCCACTAGTCTGTCAGCCAAACCATCGATGGTGGACGCGGTAAGTTTATCCACAACCTGGTCGCCATACTCTTCCCTCCGAAGCCGTGCGACCATCTCCGCGTCCCACACTTGGAAGGCACAACCGTTGGGTTGCAATAAGATTTGCCTCCCAAACTTCGCATAGGTATAGTTTCTGAAGTCTTGGCCCTCGTCGACAAAGCGCTATCCATTCATATTTACCATGATGCCCAGCGGGTATCCGGACTTGGTGAACTGGTTGCTTAACTGCCTGTCACCAGCATCCATCGGCGCATTTGCATCCCAACAGGTGCTGTGACATCCACCCCAGTCGCCGACGAGCTTGGCGCCTATGGCTTTTGCCATCAAGATCCCATCTCCGGTATTGTAAGGCGTTCCGCGAACCTAGACATCGTTGAGAATAACAACATACAGCTATATCGGACACGGTTACCAACATGAGCATATTTCCACTCCGACCCGAGATATTTCATGCGGAGCTCTCGACTTGATTCGTAGCCTCCACATGCAAGAACGACCGCGTGCGCCTGAAGAGTGACTTCTGTTCCGCTCCTCCGTACGACGACTCCAATCACAGCGCCGTCCTCAGTGACGAGCCGGACAACGGGCGCGTCGAACCACAGCTCGACACCCCGATCTCGGAGTGCACTCAGAACCGCCTTGATTAGCCCCTTTCCGCCATCTTCGACGCTCAACGCTAAGCCTCCCCAGAACTTTTGCCTCCCGTCCACCTCGTACGCTTGCCTGTGGAACGCGAGGATGAACGGTACCCCGACCGTCTCCGCAAGCCATCGTATCGCGTCCCTCGAGTGCTCGACCATCGTCCTGACCAGCCTCGCGTTTGGCTTGTCTTTCCCAAGACGCATAATATCGCCGATGAAATCGTCCTCGGAGTAAGGTGTAACATCGATCTTGGAGGCTTGTTCGGCAGTCACGTTGGTGACGATCGGCAAAAGGTCTTCTAAACCGGTATGGACCGTGCGGTGGGCGCCCGCCGTGAAGTAACCGTTCCCCCCGACCCATTCTCTCGGTGCTTTTTCTACGATCAAGACATCTCTGCTGCCTGCCTCAACTGCAGAGAGTGCAGCACAAGCGCCTGCGTGCCCACCGCCCACGACGATGCAGTCGAAGACTCGTGTCATGGCTTTTCAAGTTAGTGTGAAAAGGAACCATTCGCATATGGTAATAAGTCGATTATTAGTCATTCGCTATGCACTACTAACCTCACACATAAAAGAACTTCCACAAGATATCCCTGGGTCATTCGTAAACGAAGACTATCCCTTTCTCTCACCCTCTTAATTATCCTTCTAAACTCTCTCTCTCCTGCTTGACTGCCAACAGAATGCTCAACGTCTGGCCAACCTTGGAAGTACCCGCAGTCGCCTCAACGTTCAATCGATTCAAAACTGATATCCAGAATTCTCTTCCAAAAGAAGCGTTGCTAGCACCGTGCAAACAGTGAGTCATCCGTTCCGTCTAAAACTCCAATGCCCTCGTTACGAGGTAAGGATAATGTCCGAGACGGCGCCACCCGTTCCTACTGTGACACCCTTGCTCCCCGAGTGTTGTCCGATGATCATCCCAGACCGACGATCTCGTGGACTGCCCAAGGAATATACATGTCTTACACAACGAGCTACGATAAGTTATTCACACAGCCAGGAAGCCGTTGACTCCGTATCAACGCCAAGTAATTCGCGAAAGTCAGCAAAAAATGTCACTAGGACATAGACTGGCTCGTCGTTCACTTGAATGTAAGTGTTCCGAGTCAGCTTCATGACTTTGCCGCTAACGTCTCCGATTAGGTTCCAAAGTTAGTTAAGTTCCGTAACGAACTTGGAATGCTCAACGCAACTTATCCACAGAATTTGACAAGGAAACAATGATTGGATAGTAGCTCGCCTTGGAAGTCCTTCAGCTTCCTCTTGTATGGATTGCGGATACTCCCTGTAGGTAAGGGTGTGATCAGCAGTGCGCAACGAGCACCGAAATTGATTGATCTCGAGCCAGTGACTCCTAAACAATCATCCATAACATTATGCTCCATTTTCTACAGTCCGATATGGCTCAACGTGCCGTGCGTCGATCGATGGTCCACACTTCCCACCTAGCATATGCGGCGATCTTTAATGCCAGTGGATGAGTCAAGGAATAACCCCGCCCCTTGTGTTGAGCGCGATCCGCTGATGTATCGTTCAAAACTCAGGGGTATGTGACCCAGAACGCACGTTATGCGGTTGCTCCTTCATGGAGACACCAAACGAATTACAAGGAAAATCTGTCCTAAATTATATCTGATGTGTAACTGCTTCCTCGCTATATCCTAGTTTCTCACAACTTGAAGGCGATGAGGTGATAACAACGAAGTGTCGCCACCCGAGCAGGAAACCTCCTTTCTCCCCACTTGTGTATCCAGACGTATCTATCCGCTATTTCCGTAACCGCTGCCGCAATTTCGGC
>JBBPME010000514.1:0-14834 GCA_038090155.1 Rossbeevera pachydermis
CCACTCCGGTAATTCGGACGGATTGAAATTTTTGAAGGCAGAAGGCCTTCCAAGCGCTGTGGCTCCCGTGGCGGACCCTCTTCTTCTGGCCTTGTATCCTACCATGATATGACCTGATTCTATCAAGAGTTTTTCAACATGAATAAATTATACAGGCGGGGATACCTCGTGCTCCTTTATCTGCCTTAGCTACGGTAGTACTGTAAATATCCAGTCTGCGCGCGCTAATGTGAACGTCATCGTCAATCGACGTCCAATTCGGCCACCCTCTTCAACGCCTCTTCGATAATCACATCGGGAAACTCGGTCTGAATCCAGTGTCCCGCGCCCGGAACCATGACAGGCCGAATATGCGGGTAGGGAAGAATGTCTTCGACAGGGCAAAGCCTGTTGATCGCGGGATCGGCAACAACGACAGTCATCTTACACTTGTCCGGTACGGCGTCGAAATACTTGAAGAAGTCCCATGGTCCGTTTCGCTGTACGATCAAAGGAAGGTCAGGTCAAATCAAATCAGTACATCGGACAATGTTGGCATGAAAATAGCAAAGCGCACTTACGGTCAGAATGGCATGCACAATGTCGACGGAGCACAGACGCGCCCCGAGCTCCCTGTAGATGCAGTCTTGTGGCGTCCACAAGGGACGCTCGGTACTGTACTCTTTCGCCGATTTCGTGCACGAATCAATCATCAGGCCGCTAGCCCACTCGAGTTTCTCAAGGGTCAGGTGCATCGGCGGATCGACGAGGACGATCGCTGTCGGGTTGGACGGTGGAAGATGGGGAAAGAGGCTGAGCGCCACGACTGCGCCCCAGGAATGGCCGATAATGAGGGAATAGCGGCGTGCGTCGAGATAGGGTCGGAGATCGTCCACGGCGGAACTGAAGCTGTAGAAGTCGATTGCAGCAGATGTTCTGGATGCGTGCCCGACAAGATTGGGAGCGGTCACGAAGTAACCTGGCGAGCGCTATATAATATGGAAATCTGGAATGGGGATTGAGTCGTACCTTGATCAGCCAAGGAAGATGCGACACGGTGCCAGGTGTGGGAGGACGATGTTAGTCCGTGGAGCAATAGCGCATGTTTGGTGGCATTGGGTGAGCCCCATGTCGTTGCGGAAGGGACGCTGGTCATGATAGCTGATTGTGTTTAAAATCTGAGATTTTAAGATGCCGTTGGATAGCTGTTAGTCGCCATGTATGATGTTATCTACACTGCCTACACTCCGTTCAGCTAGTGCTATTTTAAGGCCGTTGGAAATTCTATGTTGGGCGTCCGATCTAATAATGCAGCACCAAATAGGTAGTAGAACGCAGTGCCTTAGGTCACCTAGTTCGTCCAGTTGTGAACAAGCCTGATTACCCCATATAACTTCCTCTGAATCAAGTATTGCTGCGGCCATCTTGCAGAAAAGGGTGCTATCAAAGGGTCTGTATATAAATAGGTGTTGGGTCCACACACCTCATCATCAATCATGCAAGTTTACCGCTTTTCAGCGCTTGGTTCGATCAAGGGATTCTCGCTTGCGCTTTCTGTGCTCTTGCTGGTCCACAATTGCTTGCGTCGTAGTCATATCGTTTTGTATAAATGAAAACTGTCCTGATTTCCTTTTGACATTCCATCTAGATTGCTATATGACCATAAATCGCACTCTAGTACTACGATATCGGAGATATGTAAATCCATTATTCCGAAGCGCATCCGGCCCCTGTTTCCTCTTTGAGCGTGCAAGTGAACTTTGAGACACGGCTTTCTGTCTTTGCCACGTTGTCCGTCCACTCACAGCGCTTGTCCTCTGCCCACCACGTCCGCAGTGTCACCATTTTCCAGTGGCCTACTTCATGGGTGACTATGAGTTCAGTCGTGCAAGGTATGTATTCCAACCACGCGCTCACGCCTGGGTCAGGGAACGCGAAACTCTCTTAAGATCGGAGTGACATTCCGAGCTGCTGACCGGGGTGGGAAACAGAGGCAGGTAATTGCGCTGAAACAGTACCACTCCGGTAATTCGGACGGATTGAAATTTTTGAAGGCAGAAGGCCTTCCAAGCGCTGTGGCTCCCGTGGCGGACCCTCTTCTTCTGGCCTTGTATCCTACCATGATATGACCTGATTCTATCAAGAGTTTTTCAACATGAATAAATTATACAGGCGGGGATACCTCGTGCTCCTTTATCTGCCTTAGCTACGGTAGTACTGTAAATCTCCAGTCTGCGCGCGCTAATGTGAACGTCATCGTCAATCGACGTCCAATTCGGCCACCCTCTTCAACGCCTCTTCGACAATCACATCGGGAAACTCGTACTGAATCCAGTGTCCCGCGCCCGGAACCATAACAGGCCGAATATGCGGGTAGGGAAGAATGTCTTCGACAGGGCAAAGCCTGTTGATCGCGGGATCGGCAACAACGACAGTTATCTTACACTTGTCCGGTACGGCGTCGAAATACTTGAAGAAGTCCCATAGTCCGTTTCGCTGTACGATCAAAGGAAGGTCAGGTCAAATCAAATCAGTACATCGGACAATGTTGGCATGAAAATAGCAAAGCGCACGTACGGTCAGAATGGCATGCACAATGTCGACGGAACACAGACGCGCCCCGAGCTCCCTGTAGATGCAGTCTTGTGGCGTCCACAATGGATTCTCGGTACTGTACTCTTTCGCCGATTTCGCGCACGAATCAGTCAGCAGGCCGCTAACCCACTCGAGTTTCTCAAGGGTCCGGTGCATCGGCGGATCGACGAGGACGATCGCTGTCGGGTTGGACGGTGGAAGATGGGGAAAGAGGCTGAGCGCCACGACTGCGCCCCAGGCATGGCCGATAATGAGGGAATAGCGGCGTGCGTCGAGATAGGGTCGGAGATCGTCCACGGCGGAACTGAAGCTGTAGAAGTCGATTGCAGCAGATGTTCTGGATGCGTGCCCGACAAGATTTGGAGCGGTCACGAAGTAACCTGGCGACCGCTATATAATATGGAAATCTGGAATGGGGATTGAGTCGTACCTTGATCAGCCAAGGAAGATGCAACACGGTTCCAGGTGTGGGAGGACGATATTAGTCCGTGGAGCAACAGCGCATGTTTGGTGGCATTGGGTGAGCCCCATGTCGTTGCGGAAGTGACGCTGGTCATGATAGCGGGAATCACGTATACTGATTGTGTTCAAAATCTGAGATTTTAAGATGCCGTTGGATAGCTGTTAGTCACCATGTATGATCTTTTTCTAGTTATCTACACTGCATACCGTTCAGCTAGTGCTATTTTAAGGCCGTTGGAAATTCTACGTTGGGCGTCCGATCTAATAATGCAGCACCAAATAGGTAGTAGAACGCAGTGCCTTAGGTCCCGGGGTTTCCACGTGTGACTCGACCAACTACGAGTTCGTCCAGTTGTTAACAAGCCTGATTACCCCATATAACTTACTCTGAATCAAGTATTGCTGCGGCCATCTTGCAGAAAAGGGTGCGATCAAAGGGTCTGTATATAAATACGTGTTGGGTCCACACACCTCATCATCAATCATGCAAGTTTACCGCTTTTCAGCGCTTGGTTCGATCAAGGGATTCTCGCTTGCGCTTTCTGTGCTCTTGCTGGTTACCGTCGCACATGGTGCTCCTGCCCTGTCCGGCGTGAACACAACTGTTCCGACCAGCTTGATACCCACTGGTTCTTCCACCTCCGCCGCCGAATCTCCAACACCGACGGTGCCCTATGCTAGCGACGATCCTAACCAAATTCTCTGGACTCCGGATAGCGACACCGTCCCAGAGCCTGTGCGAGGCAGTCTTGGCGCTCCCAACCTCAATACTTACAACGTCCCCCTGGAACTGCAAAATGCAGATCTATTGGCACCCCCAACGACGGACAACGGCGATATGTGAGACAGCTGTCCCTTTTGGCCTCGCGAGGAGGCTTGAAATATACTGACGTTGCCCTGTGTTGCTACATAGTCCAAACGTGAAGTGGCCAATGGCGCTCAGCCATACGCGTCTGCAGACGGGTGGCTGGGCTAGGACCCAGAACAGTTTTGTTTATCTTGCTTCGTTCATGAGGGCCAAAATGTTGACATTGTACAGTTGAAACGCTTCCTATCGCAACAGGTAAGTTCGCTGTTACTTCCTAACCTCCGGCGCGTTTTCAGTCCTGTGTGGTAGAAATGGCGGGTGTCAATATGCGGCTCAAGGCGGGGGCAATACGGTTGGTGATGCTAACCATTATCGTTTGGTCAACAACACTCACGTAAGGCATCCACTGACAGTGAACTTCATTGGCACAAGACGTCTGAAGTATGTTTTTCTTTATCTTTTCACGACACACCAACTGAGCGGTTCGTAGTGGGCGTATGTATTAAGCGGCTATGTTCAGGTAACATCCGTGGACCAAAATGGAAGGAACTTTGTTGGGAATGTGGTGTGTAATCGCATGTCGATTTCGATTTCTCGATGTGGTTTATATTCGTGTTTAGGGACCTGGAGATTTGTGGTATTTCCCCCCTGGAATTCCCCATAGCTTGCAGGCGACCAATGAATCTGCCGAAGGCGCCGAGTTCTTGATAGTTAGTTTTGCCTTCGTGCCGTACCAATCATGAGCTGACACTCGTACCAACTTGAAGGTCTTAGATTCTGGAGATTTCAGCGATGTTGACACGTTTTCAGTGAGCTCTAATTGTAACTGAGTCCATTCACCTTGTTCATATAAGTTGTGCAGCTTAGTGGCGCGTCCTTTGCTCGTTGATCGTTCTACTTGCCTGAATTATCACGTTTCAGATTGGTTAGCTCACGTACCAAAGGAAGTGATTGCGAAGAATTTCCAAACGACCATTTCCGCGTTCGACAATATACCGTCTCGTGAACTTTACATTTTCCCAGCACGTATGTCTTGTGTGTGGTCACTGTAGCAGGATACTCACAAACAGCCATTTTTGCATCCAGTTCCTCCAACCACTTCGCAAGCACCTTCTGATCCACAAGGAACGGTTCCCGATTCATTCACATATCCGCTGTCGCAAGTACCAGTCACGCCCCTCAGCGGTGGAAGCGTAAAGATCGTGGATTCGACCACGTTCGCCGCTTCAACAACGATTGCAGCGGCGGAGATCATCGTAGAGCCCGGCGCAATACGGTAGGAATTTATGCTTGACTGTTTTTGGACTGCTGACGATGCCTTATTACAGAGAGTTGCACGTAAGTATGACGTGGATGATATAGATCATCCTTCGCTCACACCTTCTTTGCCAGTGGCATCCCACCCTGGATGAATGGGATTTCTTCTTGTAAGAGACCTTTCCTTTGCAAGCTGAAGGCGATTTTACGAGGGAAAATTGTAGAGAGGGAACTGCCCGCATGACGTTATTCGCTGCGCAAGGCAATGCTAGAACGTGGGACTTCCAGGTAAGTACGACTCAACGTTTCCAGTAGCTCTCTCATCCAGTGGCCGATAGGCCGGAGATGTCGGCTATGTTCCTGCATTTTACGGTGAGTACAGTTTCCCCGTGATCTAAGACGGTAATTTAACTGACTCTCCGGAAGGACATTACGTGGAGAACACCGGAAACACAACTCTAAAGTTCCTGGAGATATTCAAAACCGGCAAGTACCATTGGACTGCGATCAGATGGATTCGTTTTCATGAACCGTCCTTATGTAGATGTGTACCAAGACATCAGTTTAGCGCAGGTGAGAGAATACGTGAACTCACTTGGGGTTTGCGAGATAGTCTCTGACTCTAACTACTAGTGGCTTGCCTTGACGCCGCCTGCAATCGTGCAGGCCCAGCTTGGTTTGTCTGACGAGACGATGGCATTGCTGAACAAGACGAAACAGATTGTCGTTGGGCCCGCTCCGGGTTCGTAATGCCGTGCCACCCGCAGGGTTACAACATAAATTACCGACTGTATATACTATGTGTCTCGACTTCTTGATTTGTCAACTGGTACAGCGAGAATTATGGAGCCCGGATGTCGAGTTTGGTTTAAGGTTCTCTAGGTGAATAAAAATACTTGTGGCGTCTGCGCGAAACAAGACGCGCAAGGGAGGCTTCTAAGTACGATTGAATGTGCAAACGAAGGAGTTGTGTGAAAAAAGCGAGTGATACTCATTGAGTACTACATGATAGGGGTTAACTCATCTGTCCCTCGCCTGTCGAAGCTAGGTGTTTCTACTATGGGATATTCTCCAAACCCCGTCTCATCGCTCGCTCGAGCACCTACACCTGGGTCGAACCCCGCGGCCCCGAGGCATACCTTATCCCAAAGGAACTTTCTCCCTTAGGATTTAAGCACCCTCTCAGGAATCTCTGGGAAGACAAGGTCGACCCTGAGGTATTTAGCTGCTTCGAAACCATGGGGGTAAAGTGTTCGAGCCTGGATCCTGTCCGCATTGGCTTCGTCGGGGAACCTTCCCCTCCCGCTATTCTGTGGGTTGGAGTCCTTCCAGGCACCGTCACTGCCGAGGTTGGCGTCGATGTCGCTGTTCGATGTAAGGAAATACTATCCGCAAACGGCATCGATGACGTCCACGTTGAACTTCGTGAGTCCGAGGTGTTGCGCTACGCTAAATTATACAAGCCTGCGCCTACTTCCTCCACCGCTCCCGTTATCGAGCCCTTCTCCACTGTTCTTGGACTTCCAATCTCTTCTGAGGCTCGCCCAACCATCGGTGGGACCGGGGGCTTCTACATCTCCGACCCTGGCTACCCCGGCGAGCTCTTCCTCGTCACAGCTCGTCATGTTGTCAAACGTGCTAGTAAGAGCGAAAACGAGCTAGTCATGTACACAGACGATAGTCAGCCCCGCCAGAATGTTTTGCTCTTCAGTGAAACTGCCACAGAGAAGCACCTCGCTGGGATCGAAAAGGTGTTCAACATCGAGCATATCCAGCCTATTGAGGTTGGTGATCAAATAGAGCTGGCGTACGGTAAGGCAGAGGTGCATCAGGTCAGATACCAGTTGGAGGTGGTGAAGGCTATCAAAGACCTTCAGGTGCTGCACCCAAGTGCCACGCGCGACTGGAAGGACCGCGAAAATCGAGTCATTGGCGACATCTTTTTGTCTCATCCAATCATTCTCAATGCCAGGGACAGCGGGTTTACGGAGGATTGGGCGACCATCAAAGTTGACACGTCCAAATTTGACTTGTCCAATTTCGTTGGGAACGTTATAGACCTCGGGGTCGATAGTATTCCCGTGGAGTGCCCCCACGCAGCCAACCCACCTTCTTTTGACTATCCTGGAAGCCATCTCCACAAGTCTGTCGGCTTCCTTCCCGACGAAGATATGTGGAGGCCGAATCTGAAAACCCGCGATCATGATGATGACCCAGCCATAGTAACGGTGATGAAGCGCGGCCAAGCCTCCGGCCTCACAGTCGGACGACTCAACACTGTCCACTCATTCACGGCACACCACTTCGAGGACGGGGAGGACTGCATCATGTCGACAGAGGAGCTGTCTTGCCACACAACTCGAAGTCGGGGCTATTCTCTGAGCCTGGAGACTCCGGCTCAAGTGTCGTTGATGGAAAGGGCAGAATTGCAGGTTTACTCGCAAGTGGTACTGGAAATAGTGAGGTGTCTGACTGCACCTATGTCACCTCCACCAACTTCCTCCGTGAGCGCATGGCGATGTACGGTCTGAAGGCCAACTTTTTCCCATCATTGTGGCCTAAACGCCAGATCGCGAACGTCGAACCCAAGCCGGTTCCTTCCCTCCCTTTATTCTCCCTCTATCTCTATTTAAGTTTTCTACGACGTCATATTTACTATTACTCTCCACTTTTCTGGGTCTGCGGGATCGTCGTCGAGCTAGGTATTCTATAGTTACCTTGTACGGGACTAATACATTATGCATACAACGTCATTTCATGATAATGTTCCGTCATCAGGTGCCTTGTCACCATCAAGCGATGTCCAATTCAGCCACCCTCTTCAGCGCCTCTTCCACAATCACTTCTGGAAACTCGTACTGAATCCAGTGTCCCGCGCCCGGAACCATGACAGGCCGAATATGCGGGTAGGGAAGAATGTCTTCGACAGGGCAAAGCCTGTTGATCGCGGGATCGGCAACAACGACAGTCATCTTACACTTGTTCGGTACGGCGTCGAAGTACTTGAAGAAGTCCCATGGTCCGTTTTGCTGTACGGGCGGAAGAAAAAAATTAAGGGAAGTGCAAACCAAATTGATCAGTACTTCTCAAAAACATAATTAAAAGCACTTACGCTCAAGATGGCATGCACAGCATCGACAGAACACAGACGCGTCCCGAGTTCCCTGTAGATGCAATCTTGTGGTGTCCACAAGGGATTCTCGGCACCATGTTCTTTCGCCGATTTCACGTTCACGCATGAATCGGTCAGCAGGCCGTCGAGCCACACGAGCTTTTCATGGTTCTGCTGCATCGGTGGATCGACGAGGACGATCGCTGTCGGGTGGGACGGCGGAAGGTCGTGGAAGAGGCTGAGCGCCGTGGCTGCACCCCAGGAATGGCCAACGATGAGGGAGTAGCGATGTGCGTCAAGATAGGGACGGAGGTCATCCACAACGGAGCTGAAGCGGTAGTCGACTGCAGGAGATGTCCTGGATGTATGCCCGACAAGATCTGGAGCGGTCACGAAGTAACCTGGCGAGCGCTATGTACTATGGAAATCACAAATGGGAATCGAGTCGTACCTTGATCAGCCAAGGAAGATGCGACACGGTGCCAGGTGTGGGAGGATGATGTTAGTCCGTGGAGAAACAGCGCGTGTTTGGTGGCATTGGGTGAGCCCCATGTTGTTGCGGAGGGGACGTTGGTCATGATAGTGGGCTCGACGCCCATCGATGTGATTGCCTATCGGACGGATATGTAAGCTTTATAATGCCATTGACAGCTCACCGCAGCACTGCAGGCCGCTCCATTGACAGATACATACGTGGAAACCCCAAACTGGTTAGTAGACCACAGATAATCACCTGGCAGGATTCCGCATGTGGTACTAGACAGGTTCGTCCACTTGTATAACAGACCCTATTCCCTCAAGATAAATTGCTCTCAATATTATTTCTGCGAGAAAGAGGCGCGATCAAGAGGCTCCTGCCTGTGCGTTCTGTGCTCTTGTCGGCCGGGATGTCGCACGATTCGCGTATTGTGATCCAGCGGAGTAATAATCACACTACTGTGATCACGTGAATAAGAAAAAGCCTCCCCTAAATTCACCTCTTTGAGTTCTCTTTTTTTTTCATTTCCCACTTTTCACGCACCTTCATGTGCTCGAACTATGATAGCGGCATCCACGTTGCAAAACTTCCTTAGGGAGGTTGAAGTTCTCATCGGTGAGTGTTCCATTCTTCTGTGTCTTCCATTTTGTACGATGAAACATACCTTTCATTCGGCGAGCGTCTGTGCAACACGACTGCAATGTGTCTTATATGTCATAGTTACCCTGATTCTTATTTTTATCCAAACGAGCTACAGCTGACCCTATTTTTATAGGTGATATCATGACAATTGGTTGAAGCGCTGGACCGATCTGGTGAGTCCACGAACATTTCAAGGCGAGACCGCTCTGCGGGATGAGGTTTTTGTCTTCAAACTAGAGTTTCTGAGTGCCACGCAGCACGATGATCTCATCC
This sequence comes from Rossbeevera pachydermis, assembly GCA_038090155.1. Classification (NCBI taxonomy): domain Eukaryota; kingdom Fungi; phylum Basidiomycota; class Agaricomycetes; order Boletales; family Boletaceae; genus Leccinum; species Leccinum pachyderme. Next base: position 9,607 of record JBBPME010000514.1, read on the forward strand.
TTTTATATCTGTCAATCCACTGATTTGCTCTCTTTCTGAGTTCATGCGATATACGAATGCTCAATATCATCTTTTTAGAGTCATCGTTGTCGTTCGGGATGCCAACTTCAAGGTAATGCTTCCTTGCCACATTTTATTCTTCTGTCTTTCTACAATGATGTATCATGGAGTTACCGCCTGAAGTTTCACATCGATGAACTTGTTGACGACATTTCCTGGCTGTTTTTATTCTTATTTCTGACTTCATTCGTTGGTTCACCGGGATGATCGCGAGGGCTGATTTGTCTATCCATCCTTTGTTCCAGGTCCTTCATCTTTCGGACCGAGGTTACTCTGCGCCCAGCCCCCTCGCTTACTCTAATATCATGGGGTTTGAGGTGAATATCCATTACATCTGAATTGCTTTCACACGATGTTCTTTCACGACGGTCTTCGTACCCCTTATGCCGAAAGGGCCCGCCACAGCTCATAATTCGGGCACCCCCTACTGATGTTCTCTACCTTCCATTTGTTTGTGGACGTTTATTAATGTGTCAAGTATTTAGGAAATTCCATTTATACCGCATAGTCAATCTCTGCCTGCAAGGTGAGCGTGATTTTGCGTACTCCCTGCATCACTGCGAGATGAGCTATGTCCAAAAAATAATCAACTAGAAGCTGTTGCTGAGCCTCGGCGTAGATTAGAAAAACCATTTCTGAAAACATTTATTTCGGAATCATTCTTTTCTGAACTGACATTCTCTTCTGGTAGTGTAGCTGCTGGGATCGCGGCAGATTGTACTTGGCTTGAATGCCGACCTTCAAGCTAATCCAGTGATAATGTGATGTGTTACAGTATGTATGCCCTTTTCGATCGCGTATCTAAGGATGCAAACAATTGAGAAATGCCAACATCATAGCCCAGGTTGCATGATCTGCGTCTGATGCGCAGTGCAATCACCACGAAACGAATGACGGGGAAATGTCAAGATGACCATGTTAGCCAACCGCTGGGTTTGGGAATTGAACCCTGACGAGGTCCACCCTGGTATACCAACGAGCACATTGCGCAAAAAACCGAATATCGGATCTATCGAGTGATCCTTCGATGATGAGCGTAGGGACGGCGTGCTTCCTCTCATCTTCGTTGCGTATCCAATCAAGCAAAGTACGAAGGGTTTCTTGGCGCGGATGACGAAGCGTAACGGTGCGCAGTCGATTCCAGTATGCAAAGCGGGCGCAGGTGCAATTGCACGCTGCTCTATCTGATCCTGATCCTGATCCTGATGCAACCCATGATGTTCCTCTTGACCTTGACCCTAATCCTGTGTTCTCCGCTGGCCCTACGCCCATGCTTGCGCCCGTCGTCGCAATCACAGCTGTGTCTGTGCCAAGGCACGATCCAGCGCAGACGCGCAAATCTAGTGGGAAGAACCCGATGTCAGCACCTCCAAGGGTGACATAGGTCGTATTTGGAAATGCGTGTATGAACGCGAGTGCCGTCGTAGCGTTTGATGCGTTATGTAGGACCAGAGTCTCGACGCACGGAAAACGTGGACGTCGTCTTTTTGTGGACTGCTCCGTCGTTGGCGTGGATGACGACGAATAGGACGGGGGCACATCCACGAACAATCGCTCGACGATATTCTGCCCTGACATTTTTGAATCCGGAAAGGCTAGTTCAAAATGCCGCAGCGCAGGCGCGTCGATAGCGGAGATGGTGTGTTGGAGATAACGCGGTTTCAGAACCCCTGGATGGAGTATGAGCGTGTGGAGATATGGAAGGTGGACCATCGCAACACTAGAAATGGCCCTCTCGTGAGCCATGTCCTGGCCCTGCGGATCTCCGACTGGATCGGTACGGAAACGAAGAGGCTGCCCATGGAGTATGAGTGTCGTCAGATTGGAAATGGCACTTAGCATCGCACGAAAGGCACTGAAATCAATCATGATTCGGAAGGACCTAGCATCGTTGCTGTACCGTCTCAATGTCAAAGACGACAGTCTCGCGAAGCTCTGCGTCGCACGTGCGTGTATGCTGCCTAAATCTCCCGTCAACATAAAGTTTTCTGCGTCAAGAGATTTGAGTGCGCATGGGGACAAGGCCTGGTTGGGAGGATGGAGTTGCATTGTGGTAGCTGTTTCCATCAGGAAGGAACAAGTCTGTCCCGGCCTCAGTGCACGAAATTTGAAGTGCTTCAATCCAGAGAAGTGACCAATGTGAGCCAGTTTGGAGGTGAGATGAGATAGATGAGTGTCGCACAGGCCTGCAATCGACAGGCTGCGCCAGTGACCAGACGAATCAAGCATGGTCTCCAGCGCAGTGTCGAACCGCTGAAAGTCCCTTCTGTCTTTCCAGCCCAATATTTCGACATCGAGTGCTCTCGACCGCGCTCTGGTTTTGTATAGTTCCAACATGCTGGGGACGACGCCCGGAGTGACGCACACACGCCGCCACAAGCGGGGAGAATGGATCGCAAGCTCCCGCCATCGCCGGGAGACTTTGGAGATGGTGAATTCTGCACGCTGGTCCGCTCCCGGATCTTGACCGGCTACTGCATCTTCGAAGATCGCCAACAGCATTTCGTTTGGGAGCCTTGAGATTGGCGCCAAAAAGTTTTGCATTTCGTTGGCTTGGTTGATCTTGGCGTATAGTTGTGCGTATACTTGCTCGAGGGAAGACTGGTATCGATTGATTTCCCTCTGAAAACGGTGCTCGGTCTCTCTGAGCCTTCTGATCTCGCTATGCAGGCCCGCCAGGGTTTGGGCGGCGGAGACATTTTGGTGGTATATCGTCGCTGGGTAGCATGGGTGTGGCTCCTAGAAATGAGACATGTGCATTTGCGTTCGAGTCAGTAAGGACGAGGTGCGACCCTGCGTGCAAAGCGAAAAAACCTACATGTCGTCTGACCGAGGAATATGCAGTCGTCGTCGTCGGATGATACTGCATGGCAGAGCTAACTGGGAGGCAGGTGGAAAACGTTGTTGGTGGGGTGGTGACGAGGGAAGGGAAAGGGAGTATCAATGACCCACGGCGCATCAGGAGTTTCAGGGTGGAAAAAACTTAAATACGCCAGGTTGCCGCATGTCTTTTGGCACCGGCATGTCTCGACAGAACAGAAAAACGCCCAAAGCCAGCGGCACCTGCCGTTGCACGGTTCATCCCGTGCGCGTGCGTTAAGCCCCTGGCACGCCGTATATATGTATATATAAACGTAACAACAGGAGAATGGAGGGGCTTCCAAGGTACGGGCCCCCTGGTAGCCTCCACATCATATTGTATATGAGGGACGATGCCCGGACCGAATGGCTGCACAATCGATCTCCGTCGCGCAGTCAGTTCCCGCGCAGTGTCGGAAATGAAAAGCGGTGTGATGAGTGAAGGTCGTAAATGATGACGAGGAAGCATGGAGCGAGGGTGCTGACGCGACCATGTACTAGGCCCGGGGCCCACGTATGTACTAGTATCGCTTCCGATCCGTGCGGCGGGTCGACGCGAGAGACACAATTGGAGCCGGTTTTTTGGACCCAGCCCTGTCGTGTCCTTGTGAAGAAGGCGCCACGTGTCTGCGATGCTCCGAGATCAGGCCAATTTTGGAATACGATAAACCAGGAGTGCGCCCAATTGGCTCGGAAATGCATAACCAGCCAACATCCCGAGTGGGCAAACTTAGGTTCGAATAATGAACGTGTCGCGCCGTGCCACACGCGAAGTCATCGTCCATCAAGGAGGTGGGGGGAAGCGTTTGTCATTTATCCCTCATGCATGTCGAGGCTCCGAGGGGCAGGCTTCTATAAATTGTATTGATGATTTGATGGATAGGCCTCGGGCGGTCTGGCAAGTCAGGGCGGTGGGCCGTATGTCAGAAAAGAAAGTGATGAACAAAAAGAGATCACGATCGTGCCGATCACTAGTGTGGGAGCGTGGGATCTGAGACAAACAAAATGTTGACAGGTTAACAGGCCGGCCCTGGATCGGGAATTCGTAGATCGAGGCGTGCCAAATAGGGGTTCAATGACCAGGCGGAGTATTCCTTGCGACGATGGATGGAAGAAACACTCGAGCATCTGGGGGGATCAGGACGATCATATGACTGAAAAAGCAGAGAGGGGAGGCTAGAGCGTGGTAAAACTCGCGTAGGGGGCGTGGTGAAATGCGCGTCTTGCTCCGGAATGGGTCGCCGGAATGGCGAGTCAAGAGATAGGTCAAGCAGAATTGGCAGTGAACCTTGAGCATTGGCAACGCAGCACCGCTCAGAGAGATTGCCGCATCGAGCAAGCGCAGCTGCTAGAAGGAGAGTATATATGCCAATGCATTTCCCATCATCATGGTGGGGCCTTGCTCGTAAACGGATGCGGTGAAGTGCAGCTAAAAATGTGACTGACAGGGAACGTGATTAGGAGTGTATTCGATGACGTCATCGGTTAGCGGACTGCAAGTCAAAATAAGAGGTACGTACTAGAACGGTCCGGTTTAGTGGTTGTCGGGCCTGGACAGGAAAAAAAAGGATGGATGCTCTATGTATGTGTAAGATGAGCACTCCACCAAGTTCAAGAGTGAAATTAATTTACACTGGAAAAAAATGCGAATGAACGCTCTTTAATAAAGTGAGTGAATGAGAGAGAGTACCGGGTCTCATATTATTGTAAACGGGAGCCGGAGAATTGCTGCTTCAAGTCTTCAAGCCACCACTTGCGCGTGTAGTACGGTGATGCAGTCTGGCAGAGAATGAATCACCCATAACATCTGAATGCACCTGGTAATCGCGACCTGCGACCTAAATGGAACTCACCAAGGTAGTGAACGGCGTCGGAGTGATAGTATAGAAGAAGGCACGTTTGGGGATATTTATGTGACCTGGCTTCTCGCGCACGGAACACGATGCAACCATAATACATAGGTCCTAGGCTTCTTTGCCTCGAGAACCGTGACGTAGTAGCTCTCGGTGACACGTTGCCAGTAGTGTTGCATTGGTCCGCTCAAAGAGATTTTGTGAACGCTGAACCGAACCTGGCGTCCGGTTCGACCAAATCTGCGAACGTCGAACGTGACCAAAACTGAACGTGAACGCACGTTCGGTTCATGTCCGAACGCGTTCGGACATGTTCAGCCTAGTAGCTGCATGTTTAGTTGACGGGATCACAACTTCGTGTTCAAAGGTCTGCCATGTGCCGAGTCGAACACGTTCAACCCAGTAGCTGCACATACATAGATACAAATGACATGGCTATCTAATTAAATCCACCAG